>APFE031452238.1:20993-54128 GCA_000404065.3 Pinus taeda | reverse complement strand
ATATATATATATGGCATATGAAAATTTATGTTGAAAAAGTATTGGCCTTAGACATAAATAAAATATGACCATATTAAATAATATAGCTTTGTGTAAGTTTATTAAAAGAAGAAAACAATTTGTTTATCTATTTTTTATTGTAAGAAATATATGTAATTTATTCCATTCTTGGTATCAAGTTGATATATAAAATTTAGGATATATCAATAGTAAAAAAATGATTAATATTGAATTTATCTATAGAGAATTTTTTTATTCCAATAATAGCTTAGATTTGCTATGTTTTTTCTTTGATATGTAACATTTTAAATATTAATACCAATTTTTTTTTATAAAAATGAAATATTGTATGAGGGGATATTCTTATTATATGAGATATATATGAAATAATTCTTATTATATAAATATTTTTTAGAAACATTTGTAGTTGAGAGGTGCACTACAAGATCATAGATTTAAAAAATAATAAAATAATGTTGAAATTAAAAGCAAAAAAGCAAATATTGTTATCCTTAAATAAAATATTTTTTCTAGGTTTAGTGAACATGTAATATTTAAAATAAAAATATCGTATCAATCAAATAAACTATTCCAATAACCATTTTAAATAAGAAACACTCTATATAATAATGTTATATTGAAGAATAATAAAATAATACTTTCAATAATGAATTAACAAAAAATTGTAATAACAAAAAAATCAATATACATTATAAAAAAAATACTTAGATTTCCAGGTTAATTCAAAACCACTTTATATAGAGATAAGGTAATTGAAAGTAGAGAAAATAAATATTTTTTTTCACAACTTTTTATGGAGTTGAAAAATGCCATATAAAAATAATATAATTGAAAACAAAGAAAACACAAAAAAAAAACAAAGCATTTGGTCACAACAACTAAGTCAGATGATGTGGATGATTCAAACAATGAGGGAAGCTCCAGATTGAAAATTAGACTAAATTTCTCCATTCAATTGGTTTTTGTGCATAGTTGTAGACCCAATGAGCTCAAAATTAGATAATTTGACACTTCAATTGCAAAAGGAGTGCAAAGAACAACTAGCATAATAGAATACCATAACCTATGCAAATGAAAATAAGGCTAACCCTTAAAAATAAAGAATTGATCGAGATCCATTTTGTATGAATTGACCACAAGAGAATTTTTTTTGAAAAGATGGCAAGATATCAAATTTGAATTTGCACAAACAGAGACCAATAGACTTTGAATGACATTGACACAGATATTTTGGTGCAAGCTTCTAATACTAAAACAAAAGTCTAAGAACAAATCATCCACATGCATTTGGACACAAAGAGAAAAGGAAAAAAATTCTTTGGCCTAAAGAAAACTAAATTAACAGAAGAATGTGCATATATAATCTACAAAAAGATTAGCAAGGATGAAACCCAAAGAATTGTGGTCACATATGAGCTGACAATGACAAACAAAGGCTAAGTTAGAAAGTAATGCAGAGAACATAAGGTGACAGACAAAGGAATTTTACTTCTTACTCCTACCATTACAATTTCAACCTAGAAGAATAGTAGGAAAAATAATTATTTTTTCTCTAATACTATGTCTATAAGCATCACATTTCTGACTACAAGCCTATAAAAAATAATTATTTTTTCTCTAAGACTATGTCTATAAGCATCACATTTCTAACTACAAGACTAAAAACTATTGTATACAACTGTAGTAGTCACCCTAGGTCAAGAAAAGGAAGACTTTGAAAGATTGTGCACCTTTCTTAGTAGATAGAAGTGGTGAGAAGCCCCTTCAAATTGTTCCAGTAATCCTTCGAACAAATTTTAACTGGATATTGCTTCGCTTCAACAATTGCAACAACCCAAGCACTAAGAAATGCATGGATCCATGGAGCACTTCTTTCCTTATAATAGATGGAGTGGTGATGAATAATAGGTACAATAAATATTTAATGACAATATGAAATGCTCAGCCAAGAAATCTTGCTCTTATTCCTCCATGTTACAATCCTACATGGAGTGCAGAGTAATAAAGCATAAAACATAATATTTAATGACATGGTGATGAATAACAATAAATATTTAATGACAATTTGAAAAGCTGAGCGAATAAACCTTTCTCTTGGTCCTCCACATTGCCATATATTCCTCCAGGTTTTAGCATGAAAAATGTTGCAAATGAACCATAATAGGCACAATAAATATTAGTATTGAAAATAGGTACAATAAAACAACGAGTTCCTTTATATATTAATGTTAAAGTAATCTTAATATTGAAAACATTAATACTATATTCCACATTTATATATAGAATTCAAAGTCATAAAATAAATTTAAATATTACAAGCTAAGAATAACACCTTAATTAATCTCAACAAATAATTATAAATATAAAAATTAAAATAAAAAACCATATATTATCAATATAATTTATATTGCAATACATTATCATTTTTCATGTATTTTTTGTGAAATGGAAATGTTGTATAACTAATAACAATCAAATTAAGAAGTATAACTACATTATATAACTTTCAAAATGCTAAATTATAATTAGTCCAATAAAAATTAGAATATTACATTTTTTTCACATTTATTACAATGTTTTACAAATTTTGCACATTACTGCATTTTTAATTTTAAAGCTATAAAACCTGAATGAAAAAATGAATTTATTTGAAATAAAATTTTCTTAAGAACATGAAAGGGTAAAATTGATAGGCAGGTTAATGAAACCGATGGACACAAGTTATTTGGAATTCGACATACGTTATCAATGTTCTGAAATGGATAATCATCTTTTTCCGAAATACACCTTTCCACTACTATGGCAAGTGTAACATTTTGTAGTCTTCCCATTCTCACTAATCCTTATAAGGGACAATTAATAAATGGCATGGTAAATTTTTAATCAAGCTCTGTAAATAATTAATTTAAATAAGGTTTAATCATGTGATTTAGATATGCAAGTAAGCTAGTGGTGTAAATTCTATCCATTGATATTGTGGCAACGACTCGAATATACTTGCATCTTAAATTTAAACATCACATCAATTTTTTTATTTGCTATTTATATCTATAGAAATTTCTTCCAACAATTTCCATCTGAAACCCCAATCATCCTCAAAGTAGTCAATTCTTCCTTCAATGCACGTTTACGAAATTGGAAATGATCTAATTCTTCAATTGACCATATAGAAGTGGAGCCATCATTGACAAGGAATATCAACTGATCCATGTATATCTCTAATGGCATATGATTATGTTAGTGATTGGAACAAATGAAAAACCCCATTCATTTTTTATTACACCAAACTAGTAGATTGTATACCCATACGAGGATAATAGTCATACTCCTTGTCGAGATAGAGCCAAAACAATTTATTTTTATAAAACACTCCATTCTTAGGGGATGAAGTGCCACCAAATGGAACATGAACACTTTGACATACCCTATCAAGACTACTGCAAACATAAAATTTAGACTACACTTTGTCATACATATGTTTTAGAACAACCCAGTGATATTTTTTGCTACTTACATTTTCCAATAATGAAAAGAATCATCAGTCTCCAATTCGTATTGGCCCTATTTTTTTAAAGGCCTTTGTAAATGGATTCATTACAAAATAGTTGTGTGTATGGGAGAATTATGCTGGTAAGGATAAAACCTCCATTGGTCCAACATTAGACTCTACTTTGTATCTTGAATATATGAATCGCAAATGAAAATGAGATATGTGCCAATTCTTATTAAGGTATTCAGCAAGAAAATAATGGTCTTAACCATTGAGGAAAGGAACCATAAATCCAAATTTTTTAGTAGCTACATCCTTGCAACATAATAGGAAAGAAGGGTTTTGCGAAACATTCTTCCCTTTCTTACAAAGAGTGTTAAACTTTATCACAACCGATAAAGAGAGATAGAGGAAGACAATTTCAAGCATTTCTAATGGAAGACACCTCCAAATAGTTGGATCCATGGTCAAACAATGAAATCACCTAACAGAAAAAAGAAAAACACACTTGATATCAACAAAAAAATTTAATGTTGAATAAAATTAAAATTAGCATACATATATAATTTACCATCTACACAAACGGAAAAACTTCAGATTGTATAAAATCAATGAGCGATGATAACATTATTACAACACCCAAAAAAATTCCACAAATTTTTAAACCTAATCTCTATAATCCAAGATTATTCATGTTAATAAATCTATAAGGTCTATGTTTGTTATTGATGTTATAATGTTTCTACAAATATATTTATAATATCAATATCAATTTTTCATTTTGAATATAAATATTAACATTAAACCAATTTTTCTAAGGTTAAAAACCCCAAACTTCAAAACCTAATGTTACAAATTAACACAATGCTACATGAACCAAATGATATAAAATTACCAAATATTTTAATCCTAACATCAATGAACCCAAATAAAACTAAAGCTATTAAGTTCACTGTTTAACAAAAATATTTACATAAAAACATATTCACATCAATGGATAGATGCAAAATATATTTTTACATATATTTGTATGTTTAAAATTAATATCTATATTTAATAATAATAATAATAATAATAATAATAATAATTAACATTTAAAGAGATATTGATGTTTAATATTAATACAAAATAGATATTAATGTATTGATGTCTAATATATTCTAGAGATTTTATATTGAATACAATAAATTGAATTAATAAGAAATTAACATTACTTATTATTAATACAGGTTTTACATGGATTCTCAATTTATTTGTTTAAATTCAATTGAACAAAATTTTAATATATAAATATTTTATATCAAATCAAAATGAACCAAGTTTATTATTTAAATCTATTACATAAGATAGATTTTATATTGAAAACACAAAATTAAATTAATAAGCAATTTCAACACAATTTCGACATCCACTCTTAATATTTCTCTTTAAATCTAAATGAACTAAATTCTAAATGCTTCTCTATGCCTTTTTTTGTTCTAATTTTTGGACTACATAAAATAGATTTTATTATTTAAAATCTATAAAAAAAAAAAATTACCTAAATCTAGCACATATAATAGATGACACTTCTATTAAATTTGGTGTATTGAATGCTTTACTTAAGAATAGGGTTTCATTATATGCATATTTACTCTCATGTAACCCCAAATTTGGTATCATAAATAAAATATTTCAATTTTTCACTTTAATTTGGAATCTACTTTGTATAAAGATAAAATAATTGATTATATATATATAATTGGATACCACTTGATATGAGATGACATATGACATGTAAAAATAATATACTTTAATTTGGAATAGACTTTGTATAAGGATAAAATAATTGAATATATATATATATAATTATATATATATATATATATAATATATAAAAACAATTTATTTATTTTATATATTCATTTTTTATTGGAAGTAATACATAATTTATTCCATTCTTAGTATCAGTTCGATATATAATATTTAGGATATATTAATAATAATAATGTTTAATATCCAATTTATCTATAGAGAATTATTTTCTTCCATTAATAGCTTAGATTTGTTATGTTTTTTTCTTAATATGAAGTTGATGAAGTTGATATGTGACTTTTTAAATATTAATAACATTTTTTTTTATAAAAATGGACCATTGCATAAGGGGACATTCTTATTATATGAGATACATATGAGAGAATTATTATTATATAAATATTTTCTAGGAACATTTGTGGTTGAGAGGTGGGCTACATGACGATAGATTTAAAAATAATAAAATAATGTTGATATTAAAAGAAAAAAACAAATATTGTTATCCACAAATAAAATATTCATTCTAGGTTTAGTGAACATGTCATATTTAAAATAAAAATATGTTATTGATATAAAAATATGGTATCAATCAAATAAACTATTTCAATATCCATTTTAAATAAGAAACACTCTATATCATAATGTTATATTTAAGAATAATAAAACAATACTTTCAATAACAAATTAGCAAAAAAATGTAATAACAAAAAAATCAATGCACATCATAAATAAAATACTTAGATTTCCACGTTAATTTACAACCACTTTATATAGAGATAAGGTAATTGAAAGTAAGGAGAAAAAATATTGTTTTCACTACTTTTTATGGGCTTGAAAACTACCATATAAAAATAATAATTGAAAACAAAGAAAACACAATTAAAAAAATACAAAGCATTTAGTCACAATAACTAATTCAGATGATCTAGATGATTCAAAATATGAGGGAATCTTGAGATTGAAAATAGACTAAACTTCTCCATTCAATTGGTTTTTGTGCATAGTTGTAGACCCAATGAGCTTAAAATTAGATAATGTGACATCCAAAGGTTTGTGGTAAGCTTCATGATCTATGAGTTACTAACATTGCAATAGAATTATCAAAATACACTTAAATTGCAAAGGAAGTGCAAATAACAACCAACATAATAGGGTACCAGAACTTGTGCAAATGAAAATAAGGTTAACCCCTAAAAATAAAGAATTGGTCGAGATCCATTTTGTATGAATTGACCAGAAGAGAATTTTTTTTAAAAGATGGAAAAATATCAAATTTGAATCTGCACAAAGAGAGAACAATAGACTTTGAATGACCTTGACACACATATTTTGGTGCAAGCCTCTAATACTAAAACAAAAGTCTCAGAACAAATCATCCACATGCATCTAGACACAAGGAGAAAAGAAGAAAATATTTGGCCTAAAGAGAACTAAATTATGAGAAGAATGTGTATATATAATCTGCAAAAGGATTAGCAAAGATGGAACCCAAAGAACTGTTGTCACATATGAGGTGACAGTGACAGAAAAAGGCTAAGGTAGAAAGTAATATAGAGAACATAAGGTGACAGTGACAGACAAAGGCTAATGTAGAAAGTAATGCAAAGAAAATAAGTATAATGTTTACTATGCGAAATTGATAGGAGCAAAGATAATAAGAGAGAGAGAAATTTATGATAGTGACATAGGCAATGAATATTGCTAGTACCCTCATTAATTGGGGTTATATCTTTTTATGTGTTGCAATACACTTAGTGTTATGTTGTTCATCATCATTCAATATTAATCTTACTGACTTGACTCTAAAGCAACTGTAAAAAATTTATTGGCACAAGAAAAAATAAGATGGTGGCGATCCAGAGGAGGGACGTGTGGCTATTCACTGTTTAATTCTTCGGTTCCAAGTTGAGTTTGGTGGCAGGGTTTTTGGTGTGTGTCTTGATTGTGTTTTAATGTTTTATTGTCGCCCTTTGTACTGACCTTGGGTGAGCGACTGAGGGTTATCACTTATGCGAGGGGTTTTGGAGGTTATTTCGCTTGTGTGATGGTTTTGCTCTGTGGTTACTCTATGTTCCCACCTAGTTTCCATGATGACTGGTAAGTATTGTGCCCTGTTTGCTCCGTATGGTAGTTTGATATGTTTTGTTTGTTCTCTGTGGTCAATTGGTGCTATTTATCTGTTCATTCTCTGTTGTTTTTCATTGCTATGCCTCTACTCGTTCCCTGTGGTGACTCATTGCTCTGGTGTTTGGAGGGTTTCAAGTCCTCTCCCTCTCGCAGGTCTGTTTGTCTACGTTATTTGCTTTGAACTCGTTTATGTTCGTTATGTGGTGATTTGTTTGTTGATGTGGGGTTTGGTTATGCTTCGACTTTGTAAATGTCAGGTCACTGCTTGGCTGTTCCACAGGATGACTCAGCGCTCTCAATTTCAGGTAAGCTCATCCTTCCGGTTTCAATTTCACTCCCAATTTTTAAAGGTCATAATGCCGTGGCTCCTTGGCAAGCAGACAGAGTGTGTTCATGGCTTATTCACTGGTTGAAACCCTCTGTTGTGGGTCTCGGCTCTCATCCTTCATTTTGAAAGTGGTTCTTCTCTAGGTAAGATCCTTGTTCTCCTTTCTGTTAGCTTTTCACTATTATCTTTTTTATTTTCGTGGCTCTATACTCATAATTGCCCTACTCTATGGTGGTGTGTAGGCCCTTCCAGGGAAGCGCTACTCCACAGCTTCGTCCTGGCGACTGTTCGCGGGCTTAGGGACACTCGAGTAGGGTCCTTTCATAGCTATAGTGGTTACTTTGCTTGCTTTGTTGTTTGTCTAGTTTTGCAGCAGTTGTTCTGTCGCTTGCTCTTGTTTGTGACTCGGCTATACCCTTGATGTTTTAGGTCCTTTGTATCTGTGTTTGATCTTCGAGGTGTTCATGCCCTCGCTAGAAGTTTTAGGCATAACCTGTGGACTGTAATGTGTTTTGGTTTCATGGGTTTGGAACCCTTCACGATTTCCAGATTACATATTTTTTGTATAGTGAATTTTATTGAATGAAAAATGAAAATGCCATGTACACGAAATGTATTTTTTGTTTAAATGCAAAATGTAATTAGTACCTGGGTTTTGTTTTGTTGAGAAATGAAATCTATGAGTTGGTGCACCTCTATTCGGTTCTTGGTCTTGAAAATGCTTCTAGCCATTGAATTCTTGTCGATGTTTGTTTGAATCTTTGAAAAGAAAAATGGTTTCACTGTCTTGCTTTCATTTCAATGCTTGATACATCTATGCACAGAGAACGTAATAAAATTTAATCTAATTTATTAAATGAAAGATTTGAATTATTAGCTATCATAGAAGTTCAAATAATTCTGGGTTACAGCTTCTCGGCTCTCTCTCCCCTCTTGATGGCAACCCTTCCATCATCTCTGATTTTTCCTTTCCAATACATTGTCAGCAGTTCCTTTACAGTTTGAGGAACTTTTCCTCAGTTACTAAACAGTTTCTTCAAACAAGTTCCTAACTAATCCTATTTTCTCTAATTTAAAAAACTCACAATGGTTGATTTAGCCTTAACTAAAAATGACACAAAATGAAACTAAATGAAATAGAAACTTGAAGTGCTTTCCTCCCTATCTGTCAAGATAAAATAAAAATAAAAATAAGCATCTCCTAGTTGTCGCCTCTTCACTCGGATGCTCCTGCATCAACCTCCCATGGAAAATTAAACTCATGGCTCCTGTCCATGAGCTCTTCAATAGAGTACCCAACGCTTTGAATCTAGCCAGCATATAACCAACAACTATCTTCAATAGGATGACCCTTCCACTTTACTAGGTACTGCAAATATTCCTTCCTTTGAGTTTGTTTGTCCACCTGGGTATCTAGGATATGTTTGATATATGAAGGCTTTGCTGGGGCATTTGCTTAATCCACAAATCATTCTCTTTTTGGGTGTCCCATGTTCGTCTTTCCAAACTGTCTTCTTCATCTCTCGTATTGTAGGGGTAACTGCAATTCCAATACCTAGGGGTAACTGCAATTCGTAATCATTCACAGAAAACTTCTAAAGAATCTTACAAGGCCCAATTTCTTTCCATATCAACCTGTTGTATTCGCCTTTAGGAAACCTTTCCTTGCGTAGATGTGCTAATACTAGGTCTCCTATGTTGAATTGTACCTCCCGTCTTTTCAAATCTACCTTTTGCTTGTATCTTTAATTGTTGTCCTATAATTTTAATTTCACCTGTTCATGAAGATCGTTGATTGCCTTTGTGAAATCTTCCCCATGAGTACTCTTGTTCTCCAACTGTCCCAAATTCCGTAACTCGTGTACTCCACGTGGGTGCATTCCATATAGGATCTGGAAAGGACTACTACCCGTGCTTCAATTGGGTGAATCATTATAAGAAAATTCTGCTTATCCAAGCACACGATCCCACTGTCAATAATTTTCTCCAACCAAACTCTTCAATAAGTTTCCTAGACTCTGGTTCACCACTTCGGTTTGACCATCATTCTATGGGTGATAATCTGAGCTGAAGTTTAGTTTGGTGTCTAATTTTTTCCATAGGATTCACCAAAAATCTCCTGTAAACTTAACGTCTCAATCTGAAACAATAGACTTCGGCAAACCATGTAATATGACTATCTCGGTAAAGAACAAATGTGCTACATGTGTGGCATCCCTGGTTTTCCTACATGGAATGAAATGTGCCATTTTGGTGAAACCATCCACCACCACCATGATGGAATCGAATCCCCATTGTGTCTTTGGTAGACCTAAGACAAATTCCAAACTGACAGAGTCCCATGTCCTATTTGGAATAGGTAAGGGTGTGTACAACCCTGTGTTCTGGTTGTGTCCCTTTGCAAGCTGACACACTTTGCATCTAGTCACAAACCTCTGTACATCTCTGTGCATCTTTGGCCAATAGTAAAAGTGACTCAATTGATCCAAGGTCTTGTCTATGCCAAAATGTCTGGCTAAACCTCCATTATGCTTTTCTTGCATTAAGTTCTCTCTCATAGAATATTCCGGAATACACAACTGCCCTCCTTTGAATAGCGACCCTTCCTGCATCTTATAGTCCAGCCATGAACTATTATCTCTCAACAACGGATTTTGGCAAGCTTCGTAAGCTTCCTTAAAATCTGCATCTACCTCATACAAGTCCTTAAGATGTTCAAATCCTAGTACTTGTATCGTACTTTCCTATAGGATCAAATTCCTCCTGCTTAACGCATCTGCCACTTTGTTGGCTTGGCTGCTGATGTGTTTAAACACAAACATAAAACTCTGCAAGTACTTCACCCACTTCACATGTTTATGGTTTAGCTTATGCTGCTGCATAATATACTGCAATGCAGAATTTTCTCAAAACAAGACAAATTCATTGGCCAGTAGGTAATGCCTTCAATGCTTCAGTGCTTGAACCACTGCATAAAATTCCTTGTCATAAGATGTGTACTTTTGCCTACCTTCATTTAGTTTCTCATAGAAATAGGCTACTGGCTTGTCCTCTTGACTGAGCACTGCACTAATGGCTATCCCACTAGCATCACAACGAACTTGAAAAAGTTTGTTAAAGTCTGGTAACCTCAAAATTTGTTTTTCAGTAATTTTCCTTTTAAGCAGCTGAAAACTCTTCTCTGCCATTTCTATCCAATGGCAAGGCTGCTTTGTCTTTTTAATGGTGTCCAGCATGGGTGCACAGATCCCACTGAAATTTTTAATAAATTTCCAATAAAAACTCACCAATCCATGGAAACTCCATACCTCAAACAAACTTTTGGGGTATGCCCAGCTATCTATGGCTGCAACCTTTTTCGAATCCATTTTTAGCTTATTATTGGAAATCACAAATCCCAAATAAATTAATTCTTTCTTGAAAAAAGAAAATTTCTTCAAATTTATCAATGATTTATTCTAGTGTAATTTTTCCAATACATACCTCACATCTCGAAAATATTCCTCCTTCATTTTGGTGAATATAAGTATATCATCCATATATACAATCACAAATTTCCCAATGAATTCCTTCAACATCGCGTTCATCAACTGCATGAATGTGCTCAGGGCATTGCTTAATCCAAGTGGCATAACTAGCCATTCGTACAAGCCTTCGTTAGTCTTGAAAGCTGTCTTCCACTCGTCACCTTCTTGAATTCTGATTTGGTGGTAGCCACTTTTCAGGTCTATCTTTGAAAAGTACGTTGCTCTACTCAAACAATCCATCATGTCATCCATCCGAGGTAAAGGGAACCTATACCTGACAGTAATCTTGTTAATGGCCTAGGAATCCGTGCACATTGTCCACTCACCTCCTTTCTTGGGAGCTAAAATAGTCGGAACTGCACAAGGGCTTAAACTCTCCCGAATCAATCCTTTATCCAACAACTCCTGCACGTGATTTCAGATTTCTTCATTATCTTTCGGACTCATCCCGTAGGTAGCCTTGTTTGGCAAACTCGCTCCTGGAATAAAATCAATATGGTCAGTAATGCTCCGCTTCGGTGGTAATTTGTCTGATAGATCGTCTACCACAATATCACTAAACTCTTGCAGCATGTCCTGTATTTATTTAGGTAAGTCACTGACTTCAGTATGGATCAATACTGGTTTTGACCTTTTTTACTTCACCTCATCATCCTCCATGTGTCACAAAAACTCTTTTCCGCCTAATCGTAGTGCTTTTGTCCCATTGGTTTCTGCAACTTCCTCTTACTTCATGGGCACTAGGGTATGCTTTATCCTATCTTTAACAAAATTGTAACAATTTTTTGCCCCGTCATGGATGACCTTCCTATCATGCTACCATGGTCTGCCCAATAGAATATGGCACACGTCCATAGGCATGATATCGCAAGTCACCTTGTCCTTGTACTTGCCAATATGAAACTCTACTTCACACTGCTCATCGACTAGCAATTGGTGGCCTTTCTACAACCATGACACCCTGTATGGGGTTGGTTGCTTCAAGTTTTTCAAACCCAATTTTCCCACCATTTCAGTAGCTACCAGATTATCAGTACTTCCACTCTCTATAATTAATTTGCAGCATTTCCCATGCAACTTGCATACAGTCCGAAACAATGCTTTCCCCTGTGTTTGATCAACTACTTCTTTATCTAGTTTTAATAATACCTTGTTCAGCACCAAGGCTTCCCCAGTCTCTGGCATATTTTCCACCTCCTGTGGCGGTGCCTCTGCTTCATCAGGTTGAGTGACATATGGTCCCCTCTACTTAGTTTGTTCATTTTCAGGACATTTAAAGGACCTGTGTCCCCATTGGTGACACTTGTAACGCTGATAGGAATTTCCTCTTCCTCTACCATTACCTCTTCCCCCTTGGTATGATCTTCCTCCTCTGGTGTTACCCTCCCTTTCACTCTATCCCGAAGTCTTCGAACTACTGCCCTCTTCATTGTTGTTGGCAGTCCTATCTCTACCAAAGGTGTGTCCCTGACCTCTACCAGAACCACGTCATCTCCTCGCATTTTGTTTCCTAGTAATCTTTTCGTCTGTCTTCAAAGCACTTTGATAAGCTTCCTCTATGGTCTTAGGGGAAAGAATACTAATTTTGTCTAGGATCTCCATTCGTAGACAATTCACAAACCTCGTTGTTTTCTCAGGGGTATCTTCAACATAACCAGCTCTTAGGTTAGCTTTATAAAATTCTTCATTATATTCCTTTACAGTCATCATTCTCTGCTTCAAGTTCTGTACTAGTCTATAAAGGGTAATTTTATAATCTTTAGGCAAAAACTTGCTCTTCATCCTAGCAACCATCCTATCCCATTTTTTAATCAATGGTTTTTTTAATCTCCTCCTTTCTACCTGTACACTATCCCACCATAGAGCTACATGTACCTTCAATTTGGTGACAACAAACCTGATCCTCTTGTCTTCACTAGTTTCTTCATACTCAAAATATTTATCTAGCTCACTTATCCAGTCTAACAATGCCTCTGTGGAGAAACTGCCATCATAATTAGAGAGCATTGGTCTTGGCTTGCTGCTAGCCAACAAAACCCCAATAGTTTAATTTCCCATCCTTCGTCATCTGACCCATCTCTCGTGGCTATGTTTCCCTCCTCACTGTCATCCCCACCTTCTGGATCTCTATGCTTTCCTACTTCCACTGCTGCAAAATGTGCAATTAAATTCCTAATTTCTTCTCATATCCCTTCATCTGCTACTCTTTTGAGGCCTCTTCCTCGACCACTTCTTCCTACCTATATCTTTTTTTACTGAGAGAAAAGGACAACCTACTCTGATACCAAAAATTGGTGGTGATCCCTAGGAGGGACGCGTGGCTATTGACCATTTAATTCTTTGGTTCCAGGTTGTGTTTGGTGATAGGGTTTTTTCTGTGTATCTTAATTATGGTTTATTGTTTCGTTGTTGCCCTCTATACAGACCTCGGGCTTGCAACTGAGGGCTATCACTTACGCCGAGGGGTTTTGGAGGTCATTTCTCCTGTGCGATGGTTTTGCTCTGTGGTTACTCTGTGTTCTCACCTAGTTTCTGCAATGGCTGGTAAGTATTGTGCCATGTTTGCTCTGTATGGCCGTTTGATATGTTTTGTTGGTTCTTTGTGGCATATTGGTGATATGTCTCTGTTCGTTCTCCATGGTCTGTTGTTGCTATGCCTCTTCTTGTTTCCTGTGGCGACTCATTGCTCTGGTGTTTGGAGGGTTTCAGGTCCTCTTCCTCTCACAAGTCTGTTTGTCTACTTTATTTTCTTCGAACTCGTTTATGTTCATTATGTGGCGATTTGTTTGTTGATGTGGGGTCTGGTTATGTTTTGGCTCTGCAAATCTCAGGTCACTGCTTGGCTGCTACACAGGATGACTCGACGCTCTCAATTTCAGGTAAGCTCCTCCTTCTAGTTTCAATTTCACTCCCAGTTTTTAAAGGTCCTAATGGTCTCACTCCTTGGTGAGTAGGCAGAGCGTATTCATGGCTCATTCACTGGTGGAAACCCTCTATTGTGGGTCTCAGCTCTCGTCCTTCATTTCGAAAGCATTTCTTCTCTAGGTAAGATCCTCATTCTCCTACCTGTTAGCTTTTCACTGTTATCTTTTCGATTTTCATGGCTTCATACTGACAACTTCTCTACTCTATGGTGGTATGCAGGCCCTTCTAGGGAAGCGCTACTCCATAGCTTCCACCTGGGGACTGTTCGCGGGCTTAGCGAAACCCGGGTAGGTTCCTTCCGTAGCTATAGTGGTTTCCTTGCTTGCTTTGCTATGTGTCTAGTTTTGCAGTAGTTGTTCTATCGCTTGCTCTTGTTTGTGACTTGACTATACCCTTGATGTTTTGGGTCCTACGTATCTGTGTGTGATCTTCGAGGTGTTCATGCCCTCACTAGAAGTTTTAGGCATAACCTATGGAGGGTGTTGCAGCCGCTACAACATTTGGCAACACATTGGTTGATTCCAACTTCTCTATTTTGGTTCATTGACAACGCAGGGCCTTGGTCTTTCAGGGAATATTGAATTGTTGTGTGGGTTACTTCGGCTTCCCCACTTACCCCATTGATAGAAATGGTTTAGATTTCGTCAACTCCATCAAACACAACAAAAATTTTCAACTTGATCAAGTGTTTCTAAATCGGGAAAGGTAGTTTGGCTCGCGAGTTAAAAAATTCCAGAGTATAAACTTTCATCTCTAGTGTTTATTCACTGCCAGCAGACCTAGACTGTACCCCAACAAAATCACACAGGAACACATGCATTTCTCCACTTCCAACGAGACTGGTCAATACCCAGGTGCAGTTGCATGCTTCACCTCTCTACGCAGGAAGCCTTTCTCTTCTTTTGCCTTTGTATTTTTTAAATAGAATTGTGCATAGGAACTTATTTATTTTTTTCATGGAAGAGGGACCCTGACTTACTAAGAGTGGAAGAGGTTGTTCCTTTAGAGAATGATGTAAGACCTCTGACGTAGGTTTGCTCGTTTAGATTTTCCCCTTCTATGTTTCTACTAGTTGGATGAGATTGAACACACAGAGCAAAAGGTTGAGCACAAGCGTGAGTTTTCCTAGTGTGGACACAGGTTCATGGTTGGACCCAAGCTTCCCTTGCAGATGGTTTGTATTTTCTATCAAGACTTCATCGCTTGAAGGTTATAACCAAGAACAGATAAGATGGACACAACATTGGGAAAGTGATGCAGTGTCACAAGACTCTTTAGATCTCAACCATATACTCATTCAAAAGCCATAACTCATTAGAGGGCAACACTTATTAAAAAAAAAATTAGCATGGTATTAAGAAAACAAAACAAAACAAAAATAGTAAGCAAAGAAAGCAAAACAACAAAAATAGTTACAACTGGTGAATGGAATTGTCATTATTGGGTTACCAAGCCTAGACAATGTCTTTCAAAATTTAAAAGAAAATTACATGAAAATAAAAGAAAGGTCCTAAGGAAGAAGAAAAATAAAATGAATGTCATTTTGAATTCTGAAAATTACTTCGGATTGGACAACGAATCATGGTTGGTTAAAATGTAACTTTGTCGAGGCTATGAACGTCTGCTGGAAGCAGAGGCTCTGTCTGTGATAAATGAAAAAACCAAAAAACTAATCTATAGAAAGAAACTGATATATATTTTAAAATCTTAGAATTGACTGATGCAAGCATTTGTATTTTTATCACTACAAGAGTAAAGAAGTTGAATAGATAGATTTAGTGAGATATTATGATTTCACCGAAATATTGTTTAGGATATAACTCATATAATTATTATCCCTATAACTTTTCTTATTTTGGAAGTTTTTAGAAATTTCAAAAGATAAATCAGAGATAGTTGGTTCTCCAAAGTTAATCGCCAATTGTTGTACTATGTAACAACTCCCCCATTTATACGAATAATAGTTGATATTTTATATATAAATGGTGACCCCTTTTAATTTTTTTAGTATTTGAAAAATAAAATCCTAACTGTAAGAAATTGCCTTGAAAACTCTTAGAAAACAACCCAAGTTTAGGATATTTGTCGCAAATCACATTTCGCATTTTTCCCATGTGATAATTATAGACATATTTAAGTAAATATTGAATTGCAATATGCGATGAGACCCCCCGCTGTGATATGCTGATCAGAATTCCTTGAGAAGACGTGATTGCACTTCGGAGAGTTGTGAATAAATAAGCCATGTCATTGTGTCTTCCTTTAACTATTTCCAAAATGTGATCTTGTGATTTTTGCAATCACATTTCGCATTATATGCAGGCAACACTATATTAAAACAATTAAAAGTTGCGATGTGCAAATAAAGCACCAAGCGTGGGAAGCTACTGTGTTTTAATATAATAATGAACAGTTTGACAGGGTAATTAATGTTTAGCAGCTCGAGGAGAAGTAATGATGTTTCAAGTTATGGCTAGTTAACGTTTAATATCTCATTCGAAATCCTCCCACGATTCAAATTCATTCAGAGAGCTTTCAGCCTTAATTTCCCTATATCGTCTGTGGTGATATATCTCTTCCATTTCAGGAAGGCTTCAAAAGACATGTCATTGTGCAAGGTGATGCAAAAGCAGAAAAGGTAGAGCATTACAGAGTTGGATCTATTAGAAATGTCTCCTATATTCTCTGATACAGTTTACAACACTGATGGAGGAGTAAAAACATGGGAGGTCATATACAAGAGGCTTGAGGATGAGCATCCAAAAATTATTGTCGTAAAGGCACCGAATGATTCAATAAAACCTTCAGGATTACAATTCAAAGATGTTGTATGTTCTTTTGTTCACAGAATAGGAGCGAGAGTGAAGATCCTATCCTATACCGATAATATTAGCTGGGTGGTGGAAAACATCACTATTGAAGACATGCAATTCAGAAAATCAAGGATGGAGCTCATGGGGTAATTCAAAGCAAAAGACCTAAAGAAAATGTACCATATACCTGACCCTCAAGACATATATGACAAGTTATACCTCGCCAACTTTGCAAATAAAAATGAAGAACCTTTCAAGATGATCCAAGGCTGGAGGGTACTGGAGAACAAGTTCAAATTTGACAAAACGGGTATGTATCATGTAGCCTTCTTAGCAAACCCCTACAACTATGCAACTACTATGTTATGTAGGCCACATGGATTACCTAACAATTCTAATTTTTCCATAGAATGGATTCCTTTGATTGATGCATGTGTCAATTCCCACATTATGAATTGGAGCACTATCCTGTCTGATGACTTAACCACTGTCATCACCGAGTATCGTCAACAGAGATCCTCCTCCATAGAGAACGATCCTCCATTTTATTTCAGTGCCTACATCATGGATGCCATGTGTTTCTGCACTAACATTCCAATCATGGGTTGGAAATGGACCTTACAGGACCCCTACCCTATCCATCTTAGCAATAAATAGATTTGGGAATCCCATTATATACCCCATTTCTATAAAATATGCCATGCTATTATTTGTCCATTGCATCAATTACTTTTTAATAGGAAAGCCCCCAGGTTTTCCAGAGAAGCAACTACAAACCTTCTCGTAGTGGGCAAGTATTTTGTTGAACAATGGTTTACATACATCATGGTTTTTTCCAGTACAATGGACTTGCATTTCCTCCCTTTCTATGTCTCTGATAAATTATTAGCAAGAGAAATAGCCCACCAGACTGTGGGAAAAGGCTTAAATAAGAACCTAAAAGATAACAAAAGGTCATTATGGCCATATTTTCCTATCCAATACGGTTCCTTTTCATTAAAAAATTTTAACCATGCAACTAAGGAGTCAATAAGCCTAGAAAGCCTCAGGCTACATACTCTGTCGAAAAGGAAATTTGATCCAGACAAAATTGCACATAATATTACTATTGTAGTGAAGATCAAGCCCTTTAACCATGAGCCTAATAATTTTGAAGACCTTTTACAGTCAGCTGAATCCTTCGAACAAGCATTCAAGTGGGCAACAGAAAATCTGAGTCCTGAAGATTTTGAAAGCTTTCAAGAGTTCAGAAACAAAAGGCTTGAAATAATTCTACTACATTTGTTAGAAATCGAGGATAAACCTACACCCAGTGTGACTATCAATAGCGAGGGACCTAATTCTCGCATAGAGTCTCAAGTGGATATTGGGAAAGTACTGGATATAGGGAGGGCCCAAGACATCGAGAATACAGCGGAATCCAGTAGGAGGTCAGCTGAAAAGTAGGGTATGAGCAACCCAACAAAAGATACCTATTCTAAGATCAAAAGCAACTATTTGGAGAAGGATTGGGACCAATTCAATAAAAAACTACAAGAAACTCCTAGGACAATAAGTGCCTAGGAAACCACAAAATATCACACCCTTCTGCATAACCAGAAAATTACAGAGACTCTGGGAATGAGCCGATGGACATAGTTTGGAAGGATATTCCTTCCAATCCAGTTAAAAACTTGACCATATACCCAGAAAATTAGAGAGACTCTGGGAATGAGCCGATGGACATAGTTTGGAAGGATATTCCTTCCAATCCAGCTAAAAACTTGACCATATTGTCGTAGTTTACAGGGTCCTATGCAAATTCCGCCATGGATAAAGGTACCGAGATATCTATTTTGTTAATGGAAAAGGACAAGAAGATAGCGCAGCTCAAGTAATAGCTGCAAGTTGAAAAAGTAAATGTGAACCAATAAACTACTAAACAAATGGCTCAATTGCAACAGAATATGGAGGTGTCAAAGATAAGCCATGAAGTAGACATTTCTGCGAAGAATGTGCTAGTTCAAGATTGGCAAGAGGCCATGGAGAAATATGAAGATGCCCCTACTGTTGAGGAATTCATCAAAGAGGCACTAGAGCTAAATTCCCTCCTACAAAAACAGCGAAAACAAATTTTCCAAAAGATGTCACATATTGCTCCTTATTTGATCACCAGTGACCAGCTAATGGATAAGGTGATTGACCAAAGAACTGAATTTACTGATCTAAACACAAGAATCTCATAATTCATCAAGTGGCAAGAAACAAAAGAGGGAAGGAGGGTTAATCTACCTGAGATCGAGGAGACACATAAGGACATTCTATTCACAGATTGGGATGCAAGGATCAAACAAGTTGAATTAGCAGTGGCAAGAGCAGCTAGGGTGTTGAAGAACATAGTAAAAGTAGAAAACGACACTTTGTATGCCACCAACCTGGTGAAAGAAGGCAACCCGAAAATACTGCCCGATTTAAATGAGTTGCATAAAAGCTGGAAGGAAATAGTAGAAATTCGAAGGGAAGTAATCGCAAAGTTAGCAAAGACCGGCTGGGAGGCGTATTGGCAATACCTTGTCAAGCCACACAGCCAAATCATCACCCTTAATTGGTCACTCCATTCAACTCAGCAGAAGTTGCCACCTCTCATAGATGATATTTTCGCAGGACAGGTTAGAACATAGTTTGGGGCACCTCCTCAAGTCAAACCAATCGCCAATATATGTGATTTAAAAGTGAAGCTGACAGATAACAAGTCATCATCATAACCTCTTCTCATCAAGTCACTTTCATTTTTAGAGTTAGTTAACTAGTTAGGAGGAAGGTTGTTTGAAACCTCCTCAAATTTTTGTATAATCTATTTTTGAACATTAGTTAGAATAGTATTTATACCCTTCTCATGCATTTAGAGAAGGATTCGGATTTTTAACAAAAATATTTACAAATAATGCACTTTTGTAATTTTGTGAATGCTTTGATGAAATTATGGAACATGGTTGTTTCTTTTAAATATCAGACTAGTTTCCTTTGTTGATGCACTATTGTATACTTGAAAGATAATTTGAAAAGAAAAGCTTTACTGACCTCCCTTAGGTGCGACAAGACCACTAGGAGCTAACCAACCACTCCAAGTGCCAAACCCCTGAGTTAAGTAGTTTTTCACTGACCTAGGCTCTCAGTTGCTCCCATGATAAAGCAAGCCAACAACTGAGACCCTTAAGTCACTCCCATAAGCCTGCATCCTAGTGTCTATAGAATAATTCACTGAGTTCTATGCCATTGACCTCAAGATTTGAGCCACTTTTCCAGGGATAGGATCCATATCTCTGCCTAGAACTTAATAAAACTCTCAGAAATGATAAATAACATAGAGGCAAGGCCTATAATTCAAAACATGAATAAGGACTTAACCTGAACAATCCCAACAATGATGTTAGAAAATTATATATTGCAAAGTAATGGAACACACTGAATATTGCATAAATATAAACACATAAAACACATAAAACCATAGAGACACAGATATACGTAGTTCACCCAGTTTGGGCTACGTCCACCATGAACAACGAACCCTTCCTTTCTATTATCCAGCAAAATGAGGAGACGGAACCTACGGCAGATCCGCTGTAATATCCTATGTTTGCTTTCACAGTTTCACCTCTCTATTTCTTGCTCGGAGAATACACATCTATTTCACAGCCTCAATACAATGCCCTCATACAAAGAGAGGGGTTTCCTTCTAGGGAAGAAAACCCTAAACTAAACATAAGTTCTACCATCAGATCATTTGCCTAATGAACGACCTAGATTGACTAGAAACTACTATACTTTTACAAGGCAATTTTACATTTGTTTTTATCTTCGGTAGCGCTGCCCTTAAACCCCCCCCTGCCCTTGAACCCCCACGGGCGGGACAAGTCCCCCCTGCATCCCCCTTGTGGAGGGGTGTAAGAACTTCCTCGGGTATACATCTGGCTGAAACAAAGACCTCTAAATAATCATGCTCCAAACCCAACAATCTCCCAATTGGAGAATGATTATAGCAACTCCATCACTGCTTCATTCGCTGGACAATGACTCCTCTTTGGACCTACTTGTTTCTCATCTTCATCGTCATCCTTGAAGACTAATTGAAACTGAGCATATTCTCAGTTTCTCCCTGGTTACAACTTTTGTTAGCATATTTATAGGATTCTGGCTAGTGTGTATCTTTTGCAGCTTCAACTCTCCATCTTCCAACACTAATCGTATGAAATGGTACTTGAGTTGTATGTTTTTATTCCTATAATGAAATGTTGAGTTATTTGCAAGATGAATGGCAGTTTCGCTATCACTGTATAACATGCCCATATCATTCTTTTTACCCAATTCACTCATAAACCTTTGTAACGAAATCATTTCTTTACTAGCCTCTGTAGTAGCAACATACTGTGCTTCTGTTGTTGAAAGTGCAACAACACTTTGGATTTTTGAAACCCAACTGACAGCTGTTCGACCTACAGTAAATACATATCTTGTAGTGCTCCTCCTGTTATCTCTATTACCTGCCATATCGGCATCAACATATCCCTGTAGAGAAATGTTTGAACCACCAAAGCATAATGCTTCATTTGTGGTACCTTTCAAATATCTGAGAATCCATTTCACTACCATCCAATGTTCCTTTCTTGGATTGTTCATGTACCTGCTTACAACTCCCACTGCATGTGCAATATCAAGCCTTGTGCATAACATTGCATACATTAAGCTTCCAGCTGCTGATGCATATGTAACTTTAGACATATAATCCATGTCTTCTTGGGTCTTTGAGCACATTTCCTTACTAAGTTTGAAATGGCTAGCAAAAGGTGTACTAACTGGTTTTGCATTGTGCATATTAAATCTTTCCAACACCTTTTGTATGTACTCATTCTGAGACAATGTTAATTTGCGATTTTTCCTGTCTCTAGTTATTCTCATACCCACGATTTGTTTTCCAGCTCCCAAATCCTTCATTGCAAATGAATTTGCCAATTTTCTTTTAAGCACATTTATTTCCTGCATGTTAGACCCTGCAACAAGAACTTCATCCACATACAATAAGAATATAATATAGCTGCCATCATTTTGCTTTTCAGATAAACACAATGATCAGAGTGACATCTAGTATAACCTTGTTCAGACATAAACTTGTCAAATTTTAGATACCACTACCTTGGAGCTTATTTGAAGCCATACAAGCTCTTCTTCAACCTGCACACTAGTTTCTCCTTTCCTTTCACCTCATATCCTTGTGGTTGCTGCATATATATCTCTTCCTCCAAATCCCCATGGAGAAAGGTTCTCTTTACATCTAACTGTTGAAGATCCAAATCTTCAACTACTACTAGACTTAAAATAGTTCTGATTGAGGTCATTTTAATAATAGGAGAAAAGAATTTCATCAAAATCAATACCTTTCTTCTGTACAAACCCTTTCACCACAAGTCTAGCTTTGTACCTTTGTTTTCCTCCATCTTCTTCCTTCAGCCTGTAAACCCATTTATTCTTCAATGTAGTTTTTCCTGCAGGCAACCTGACTAAGTCCCAAGTCTAGTTATGCGTTAAGGAGTCCATCTCTACTTCCATGGTTACCTCCCACTTCTTCCTACTTTCAACCTGCATTGCTTCTTCATAACATTCGGGTTCACCAGAATCAGTCAATAAGAAATAATATAATGAAGGAGAGTATCATTCAGGGGGTATACTTATCCTGGTAGATTTTCTAACACCACTTTCAGGTGTTTGGGGTGCCTGTTGTTGTTGTGGTGGTTTCTGTTGTTGTGGTTGTTGATTATTATTATTTTCAAGCACCTTCATTTTTTTAGTGATTTCATCAAGAACTGTGTATTCCTTATTTTATTTTTATTGTTTCTTTTCCTGCAACTGATTCTTATACAAGACCTTTTCATTGAATATTACATCTCAGCTCCTAATGATTTTGTGATTTTCGTAATCATCAACCAAAGCTTTCCATTTCTTGAAAGTATCAAATACATCAGATTTATTCTTAATACAATAAATCCAATTTTTTCTAGTTGCATCATCAATAAAAGTAACATAATAATGAGAGCCATCGAGAGATGATACCTAAGCAGGTCCCCATACATCTATATGCACAAGCTCTAATTCTTCGATCTTCTTTTCTTTCCCAACTCCAAGAAATCTGACTCTCTTCTACTTTCCATAAATGCAATTCTCACAAAAGTCCAAATCAGGATTCTTCAAACCCGGTAACGAATTCCTTGAGTGAAGAATATTGATCCCCTTATGACTCATGTGTCCAAGCCTATGATGCCATAATGCTACATCTACTCGTTTGGAAGTTAAAGCATTAACAAAGTTATAAATACCATTGCATAAATACAATGTACCAACCTTTTCGCCTTTTGTTATTGTTAGGGCTCCTTTGGTGACCTTCCAAGATTTATCTTTGAAAGTTGTCACACAACCTTCACTGCCTAATTGCCCTGTTGAAATCAGATTTTTCCTTAGATCTGGAACATGCCTTACCTCCTTTAGTAGCCATTGGTTTCCATTCTGCTGTTTTACAAGAACCTTACCCATTCCAACAATTTTACAGGGTTTGTCATCACCCAAATGGACTTGTCCAAAATCTCCTTGAATGTAGTCATGAAAATATTTCTTATCAGATGTGGCATGGAATGAGGCCCCTAAATCTACCACCCAGGAATCAGTAAAATTTTCGAAAGAAAGAATCAAATAATCTTGTAACTCCTCACCTATCATATTTGCTTCATGATTGTTTTCTTGTTGTGCATCTCCTTCTTTTCCCTTCCGAGATCTACAGTCTTTCTTTAGGTGTCCTTTCTTTCCACATTTCTAGCACACTATCCCCGATCTGGATTTGCATCTGTCTTTCCTTGATTTACTGTGATATCCTGAGCTCCTTCCTCTTTCCATTCTTCTTCCCCTAGACTCTGCACTCAAAGCATTACCTAATGTCTCACCGGAGCGTTTCCGTCACATTTCCTCGCTAAGGATAGCACCGACAACATCATCAAAATTTAAAGTACTAGATCCAGACACAAAGTTACTAATGGCCATTACTAAACCATTCCAACTTTCTAGCAATGAGCACAAGAATAACAGAGCTCTAACTTCATCATCAAATTTTACCTCTACAGAACTTAACTGACTTGTAGCAGTGTTAAAATCATTTAAATGGTCTACAACAGATACACCTTCCAACATCTTCATATTAAATAAACATTTCATAAGAAATACCTTGTTTGAGGCCAAGGGTTTTTCATATAGTTTCGCCAACGCCTTAATCAAATCCTCTGTCATTCTTTCCTTTGAAATGTTTAAGGCGGCCGATGCTACGAGGCACAACCATACTATTCTGAGTGCCTTTCTATCAAGAAGGTTCCATTCTTCATCTGTCATACCTGTCGGCATCTTTGCTTTTCAGCCCAATGGTAGGTACAAATCTTTTTGATACAGATAATGTTCCATATGCATCTTCCACAGCGAGAAGTTTTGGCTGTTAAATTTCTCAACCCTAAACTTACCATCTTCCACCATTGCTCCCACTCGAACCAGGAACCCTTCTCCCCTGCGATTTTGTCATCCAAGTAGACCTTCGGCTCTGATACTAGTCGTTAGAAAATTATATATTATAGAGCAATGGAACGCATAGAATATTGCATAAATATAAACAAATAAAACACATAAAACCAGAGAGATACAAATATACGTGGTTCACCCAGTTTGTGCTACGTCCACCCCAAACAGCCAGTCCTTCCTTTTTATTATGCAGCAAAATGAAGAGACACAACCTACACAGATCTGTTGTAATATCCTCTGTTTTCTCTCACAGTTTCACCTATTTATTTCTCACTTGGAGAATACACATCTATTTCATAGCATCAATACAATGCCCTCATACAAAGAGAGGGGTTTCCTTCTAGGGCAAAAAACCCTAAACTAAACATAAGTTCTACCGTGAAATCACCTGCCTAATGAACGACCCAGATTGACTAGAAATTACTATACTTTTACAAGGCAATTTTACATTTGTTTTTAGCTTCGAGGGCGCTGCCCCCGAAACCCCCCTCAAGGGGGATTAGCCCCTATGTGGAGGGGTGTACAAACTTCCTAGGGTATACATCTAGCTAAAACAAAGACCTCTAAATAATCATCCTCCACACCCAAGAAATGACAGACATTTTGTTAAACACATCATGAACATCTAATCTACAGGTCAAAATTACATATATGAACATAGGGGTCTCATACTTATCTGTGAATTGTCAAGAAGGTCTAATGCCCTCTCACAAAAGCTACATTATCATCTATTAGGTCATACATTCATTGACCATTCATTTACTAATCAAAACATGCAAAGATCTATAACTAAAGTCTATCGTAAAACCATGCTTATAAACAACATATAACCAAAATAATAACAACGATAGTACAACCATCAAAGCCAAATAATAAGGATTACATTTATTCACGAAATATAAGGGAAAAAGGAGCTCTTATTAACATATGCAAAATCCAACCAAGTCATGGATGTCCACATACCACTCAACCATAGATTGGGATGAACCAGCTTTTTATTTCAGTTAATCACCCACGTGCCATATTCCAAGCATCAATGTGGGACTCACAAGAAAACCATCCAGGACTTCCTCAAGCTTTACTGCATATCTTGCCATTACCAGTCAAGGGATTTATAGGCCCGAAACCCTCATCTATACAAGCAAGCCTTACTGCGTATCCTACCATGACCAGTCAAGGGATTCCTAGGCCCAAAAAAAGAAACATACACTACTAGGCTTTATCACAATCTCGCCATTATCGATCAAGGGATTACTAGGGCTAAAAAGGCATGGATGCCTCTGAACGTCTTTACCAATATGTTGAGGAATTTTCCCATATCCACCCTTAGGCTTTATTGTGTATCCTGCCATTACTTGTCAAGGGATTCATAGGCCCTTGGGAATTTTCCTGAGACCGCCTCACCCTGTTTTGAAACCATTTGACAATCCAGCTTAACCAAATAAAAGAACTCCATCACACCATGGCTATCCAAAAATGGAAAGGGAAGGTTGAAACTACTGTAACACATTAAAGATCCCATGCTAATGACAACAAGAGAACCAAATATATCCATGCATGCACCATGCATGCCAAAGCTAGCAAGGAAATCATACATGCAACTCAATATGTGCAAGTAATATTGGTGTAGTCGCTTGATCCAACAATTCCTTACTTCATCTTTTCCTCCCTTTTCTTCCTTGTCCTTCTTTTTCCTTCCTTTTTCAAATGCTAGAGTGATCTAAAAATTCTTTGTGTGTAAGAGTATGAGAGAGAGCGAATAGAGATAGAGAGCTCCAAAACTAAATTGAGAAAAGGTTGTGAACTGATCCTCAGAAGCCTTTTTATTAATGAGGCCTCTATTCTCTTCAATATTCTCTATTTTTCTTCAATTTCCTCCTCGCATGAAACCTATGACCTTTCACCTTCATTTTCTCATACTTTCCATTATTTCAGAAGTAAAATGCCAATTAATGTCTCTTTTCCTTTTCAAAGCCTCGGTCGTTTCCCTTGCCAATTTCCCTTAGCCATAATGAACCAAATGAACACACGGTAAGATGTTTTTCCCAAAATTTAGCTTGGAATACATGTCCCATGACCTTTGTCTTATTTTTTCCTTTATAAACTTTATTACATTAACTTTTGACCTCGGGATGTCACAAACCCCTCCCCCTTACAAGAACACTGTCCTTGGTGTTTTATGACACCTACATCCAGGAAGACTATTGAAAATAAAAACATATTTCCCATGGATATTTATAACTTAGCTTGTTGTAATATTTACAATGATCAACTTATTGAAAATCAAGCCAACATGACAAGCATAACAACATGACACCCATACTTCTTATTGGAGCTTTATAGCACAACTCATTGTGGTATTTACAATAACAACAATACACAAATATGTACATATACCAAAACTCATTTTCCTTCACCGGAAAATAATTAAGGATACATAGCACACATATGATCAGCCAACTCCCATGTAACTTCATTGGGCCCAAAGTGCTTCCACTACACTTTAACTTGCTCGACTGCTCCTTTCTGGAGCATGAAAATCTTTCGCTGCAATATGCACTGAGGTTTTGGCTAGAATTTTCCTTCTCATTCCACCTACAATATAGATCCATCAGTAACATAATAAACATCCTTTACATATCTTCTAAGCAATGAAACATGGAAAACATCATGGACTTTCACTGTCAGAGGTAGTGCAAGTCTGTATACCACTAGTACAATCCTCTTAAGGATCTCAGAAGGCCCACAATATCGAGATGAAAGCTTTGCACATGAACCAATCCTCAAGGAGCTCTTCTTAGGATTTATGTGAAAATACACATGCTCCCCAACCTAAAACTCCTTAAATTACCTGTGCTGATTTGCATAACTCTTATGTCTATCTTGTGCTGCCTTTCGATTCTACTTGATAACTTGTGTTTCCTCTTCCATATTTGCTAATGTATCCAGTCATATTAACACCCTATTCACTAGATCACTCTAGATGATGGGGGTATTACAACTCCACCCATAAAGTGCCTCAAACAAACTCATCCTCAGTGGAAGCAAACTCTACCCATGGAAGGTACTCTCCCCACTTTTGTTGTTGATGCACAACATACATTCTCAACATGTCCTCCAAAATCCTATTGACCTTCTCTATCTTTCCATCTATATAGAGATGATAAGTTGTACTAAACGCCAACTCTATATCTAAACCTGCAAACAACTCCTTCCAAAACCTGGAAGTGAACTTAGAATCTTTGTTTGACACAATATTCTTTGGAACACCATGTAGCCTCACTATCTCGCTGATGAAAACTTGTGCTACATAACTAGCTATATAAGTAGACTTCACTGGAATGAAGTGTGCTACCTTTGTCAACCTGTCAACCACAACCATAATATAATCATGATATCTAGATGTCCTCAGAAAACCTATAATGAAATCCATCAAAAGTGGCCTCCCATTTCCACTCTAGAATGAGAATCAACTATAGTAGACCACCTGGATGCTTGCACTTTTCTTTTACTTGTTGACAATCCAAAAATTTGGTGATGAAGTCAACTACCTCCTTCTTCAGATTCGACTTGTTATCACTCTGATATTTCTTTTGAAGTTAAAGAAGGAAGAAAAGTCAAAGGTAACCACAAACCACTTTTGGAGATCAAGACCTAGCCTTCATGATGCTCAGAGATAGCTCTCTCTTTATAATTTAAATTTGTTTTAGTTAAGATGATTTTAAGCTAGTTATTTTTTGCATTTGGGTTTTGTTTTGAATTTCGGTGGTGGGATCACTTTACTTAGATGAACAAAGGTTTTCTTTTACCATTGGGTTATGGGGTCAAATGTCATACAAACAAGACTAGATTCAGTTCTAGAAACAGTGTCTATATGGCAAGATAGATGAGTTACTGCAGATCTAAAAGGCTAAATGGTGAAATGGTTACAAATCGGATCTAGGGAGAAATTAAGAGTTACCTAGGCCAGACTCTGGAAGGAATGAATGAGGTCAACCAAGATGGGAGAGCAATTAAGGGTTCTCAAATCAGGGTATCAGAGGAAAACATGTAAATGACTAACTATGAAAAACGGTGTACTTAAACAAATTCTGAGTGATATCTCCAGTTAGTTCATTCAAATTTAGAACACATTTAAGATTATGAAACACATAAGAAGGTAACAAAATCAAACAAAGAAGATACTTCAATGAAAATAGCTTATCTCATGAATCCTGTAGCGAAATGCTTTTATTACTTGCTCCAGTCCGTTGACTTCAAAATGCTATAATCACCCTCAGGTTATAAGATCAAAATAACTCTACAAATGTAAAATAATCCACCCTAATACTTCGAATTATGAATTATTTATACAAAATGGATTTACAAATTAATATCTCAAACTGCATTGAGAACTAATCTAGGAAAAATAAATATCTTCATGCAAGAAGATAGAGCCAACTATTGAACTGTTGCTTGTTGTCCCTGTTATTTAGGTTCTACTAGCTTTTCTATTTGATCTTTTTCCCTTTAAGTTGGTTGGTTGTTTGGTCTTCACGATGGATGTTCTATTTTACTTTAACCTTTCATCTGATACCCTTTCTTCTGATACACTTTAACCTTGCTAACATGTTAATATCCTTTTACTGTGCTCTTTTACTTTTTACTATAGAC
The DNA here is from genome assembly GCA_000404065.3 of Pinus taeda. Lineage (NCBI taxonomy): Eukaryota > Viridiplantae > Streptophyta > Pinopsida > Pinales > Pinaceae > Pinus > Pinus taeda. The sequence goes on along the minus strand of APFE031452238.1, from coordinate 24,866 downwards.
TTATATTTTTACTGTGTTTTTCCTATAGGAAATCATTCAGTTTTTCCCATCTCTCTTCATTTGGTAATTGGATATTGAGCATCTTTCTATATATTTCATCTGCCTCTGTATATTTGGAAAAACTAGGCTTCCTAAAAAATAGATGTTTTACCTCATGTTGGAGGTAAAACAAGTTTTCAAAAGTTTAATTCAACAATTTTCCTATTAGTAAGTGTTGACACCTAATCCGAAACGGATGGGTGAACTGGACAGTCATCAAGAAGATGAACTCATCTATCATGTTTGTATATATAAATATGTATTAGCTAAATGAATAAGATATCAGTTTCTCTCGCTCATTTTGGAGTTACCCTGGCCTGACATGGTATCAGAGCACATGTCCCAGAAATAGTTGTAACTCCTGCTGTCCTGAGAGCTGCTCAGTCCTGAGCACTACTCTGACATTGATTCCCTGGCCTTGCACGCTGCCTACACTGCTGAGTGATAGGCTTCTCAGAGAACGCCCCCCTGGCCTGATAACGCCTCGAATTGAAATGCCTAAAGACTGAAGACTGCGTACTCCTCGGTAACGCCGCTGTTCTTCTTACAATCTCCCAATCTGAAGACTGCGTACTCCTTGGTAATTCCGTTGTTCTTCTTATGGCGAAAATGTAAGCAACTGATAATCTCTCCGCAATTTTAAAGTTAGATTTTGTAAGCAGTTTCACTTAAGAGGCAGTTTCAGTTTGCGATGTTGGTAGTGTTTTACTTGTTTTATTTCGCCCAGAATGAAGAATGTAATTCTCTAATGGAATCTGTAAAAGTTTTAGTCCATGTCGATGACTAGGCATAGAAAAGATGCACAGCTAGTATGGTAACGCAGTGAGTCGAGTGCCAACTCCATTGCCCGCCATTATCGATCTCCCCTCTTTTCTTACACACAACACGCTTCAAAGTTGGAGTGAAGAGCAGTGAGCGACCTGCAAAAACAACGAAGCAAATACTATATTTATATGAGTGCCGAGGCAGTTCCAAATCATGTCACCGTGTCTTGCCTTCTTTCATTTGATTCCATCAAGAAATACTATATTTATATGAGTGCTGAGGCGGTTCCAAATCATGTCACCGTGTCTTGCCTTCTTTGATTTGATTCCATCAACTTCCAAGTGCCAAAAAAAAGAGAAGAACAGTGCTAAAAAGTAAAGTGATTAAAAATAAAAAGGAGAATTTTGATAAGGTGGATCCCAGGGGATAGACTTTTGGATTTTTGATCCGAGGGAATGATTTCATATTCTGATTACAATCTGGTTTTTCTGAGGTTTGAATGCGAAAGTGTAGATAGTCGTGGGCCATATATATAGTTAGCATAATTTTAAATGATTTTTTCTCCATATAAAAAATCATTTTTAAAGCAGAAATATATATATGGTGATATATGTAGCAGAATTTTTCTCCATATCAAAATCATTTTTTAAAGCAGCGAAAGTTTTTTAAGAGAATTTTTTTCTCCATCAGAAGCATTAATATATTAGCAAAAGTTTTTTATATCAACAGAAGTAACCTTTTACAGAATGCATTCAATCATCTCTATGATAGGAATAGTTCTCACTGGCAAGGAGAACTATCCTGATTGGTCCCAGATGGTACAACACACCCTCATTTTCAATGAGCTGTGGAAAGGAGTGTGTGTCGGAGAAGGAGACAGTCACCCAGAAAAGCCTACATCAGACAAAGAGCTTGCCATCTGGGAAAACAAGAACAGCAAAGCGTATGCATTAATAGCAGCGTCTGTAAATAAGGAGGTGAGTTGTCACCTTACAACATTTTCAACTACCTTTGAAGCTTTACAAAAGTTGAAAGAGCTCTATGACTCACATTCTGCACTTGAAGTCGTCCAACTTATGATTAAACTCTTCACTCTTGAACTGCAAAATAATGACCCTCTTGCTCTTGCATCTGAAATAAAATCTATAGTGCATGATATGAAATCCACTAAAGTTGAGCTAGATATATCTCTTATTGCATTTATCAAGGCACTGTATCCTACATACTCCAATTATCTTGAGTCTTTGCAAGCAAATAGAAATCTCAAGGATATAACCTTTGACTCTCTTGTGAAAAAGTTTGTTGAAAGGGAAAAAGCCTTTGGAAAGAAGACAGTCCCTGATCCTCTGAAGAGACTGTATGCATGGCTAATAAAGAAAAATATCCTGCTCAAGATTCTACAAGAGGAAGAGGAAGATACTTCAGAGGCAAGGGGGGCAGACATCCTCAAGGAGAAAAGGCAAATTTACATTGTATTCGCTGCAAAAGAAATGGATCACATGATGCCTCTACATGCAAGCTACCATGGGACAAAATTGAGCAGAGAAGAAACCAACAGAAAGGTAAAACTGATAATACAGACAAAGGTAAAGCACCTGAATCCGCTCACTATATTGAGGCACAATGTAACATTGGAGTAAATGAAGATTTGTTTAACACTTCACTTGCTTCCTCGAAAAATGATTGGCTGCTTGATTCAGGAGCAACCTGTCACATGACTCATAGAAAAGACTTTTTTGAAGATTTCACTGACAATGTTGATGGAGTAGTTTACTTTGCAGATCAGTCAAAAATCAAGCCATCAGGGCTTGGCACAATCAGGCTTAAACTGCCTGGTCTTCCAGACTTTCTTCTTGATCATGTTTTATATCTCCCACAGCTAAAGAGAAACTTGTTGTCCTTGGTCCACATCCGCCAGCAAGGTCACTCCATTCATATGTTTGATGGCAAGCTTGAGGTGAGAAAATCATCTGATCACTCACTTGTCATGAGGGGAATAGAAGAAGAAAGACTTCTCAAACTGCAAGGAACAGCTGCTCATAAACAACATTTCTCATATATTACTCATCATGAAGAAGGTACACTTCCATGAAGTTTATTATGGCATGCTAGATTTGGAAATTTAAACTATGACAGTCTCCGTTTATGGTGTGGCTGGTTTGCTTACAATTCCTAGAAAACTTAAGCAATGTGATGCTTGCATTCTAGGAAAGCATAGCAAACAGTCATTTCATGACTCACATTCAAGAGCACATAGGAAGCTTGAACTTATTCATTCAGATTTATGTGGTCCAATGCCTGTTCCTTCTGCAAATGGAAATAAATATATCATGACATTTATTGATGACTACACCAGAATGTGTTGGGTTTATTTATTGAAGAACAAATCTGATGCTTTCCTAACATTCAAGAATTTTCATAAATGGATTGAAATTGATGCACAATCTCATATTGGGTCTATTCGCACTGATAATGGAAAAGAATATACATCAAATGAATTTGAACAATATCTTTGCCAACATGGGATTAAACATCAAACAACTGTCTTATAATCCCCAACAGAATGGTGTAGCTGAAACAATGAATAGAACAATCTTGAATATGGTATGATCCATGCTCTTCTTCAAAAATGTAAAGATAATGTTTTGGGCTGATGGTGTTCTATGTGCTGCATATATAAAGAATAGATGTCCATCTAATGCTATAAGAAACGAGACTCCTTATGAATTGTGGTATGGACATGTTCCTTCGGTAAAACATCTCAGGATCTTTGGTTCCACCTGTTATGCTTTGATACCAAAGGTACAAAGAAACAAACTTGGTGCTAGGAGTTGTAAGTGTATCTTCCTGGGGTATTCAAACACCTCCAAAGCATATCACCTCTATGATGAAGTAAATAAAAAGTTTGTTGTATCTAGAGATGTAATTTTTCTTGAATCATTCAAATCTGATAATGTTGTTGAGCGGCAACTTGATCGCTTGGATAGATTCGAAAAAACGAAATCATTTCAAGAATTTGATAATCAGATTCCACATCTTGAAGGGGGGATTCCTATACTAGATCAACAT
>APFE031452238.1:0-14821 GCA_000404065.3 Pinus taeda | reverse complement strand
GAAGAGAAAAGCTTGAAAGATTCAGAACGATGCTTGGACTCACCAACATCCCTTCAGATTAAGGGGGGGAATGTTGACACCTAATCCAAAATGGATGGGTGAACTGGACAGTCATCAAGAAGATGAACTGATCCGTCATGTTTGTATATATAAATATGTATTAGCTAAATGAATAAGATATCAATTTCTCTCGCTCATTCTGGAGTTACCCTGGCCAGACAGTAAGCCCTTCATGGGTGAAGTGATTACTTATTCTTTGGCCACTTCCTTGATCTTATTATTGTAATCCACATCTGTCATTAACTTATCATTTATAACTAAGGGATTAGGTAATCCATTTTCCTTCGAAAATTCTAACTTAACCATGAACTTGTCAATGGCTAGTTGCATGTTTTGACACTTATCTTCTAAGTTCAACATCAAATTCCTCTTAGTGAGGACTTTTCTGACTTCCAAAATTGTACCTGTCCTGTCAGGTATCTCAAGTTCTTGCAGCTCATAGTTATACTTGGAGTTGAGGAAGTGGATGATTCTTGCAGCTTCCTCTGGCATATCTCGAAGTTCTTCCTTGACTCTCTTAATGGATTTTGTAGCCTGCTTTATTAAATCAATCTATTAAAAAATGACTTGGATGGATGGCCAAATATCATTGACATATTCAATGATATTAGCCCACAGTTTCTCTTTATCCTTACCTATAGGTTCACTGAGTGTCAGTTCTTTCTCCTGTCTTTTTATTCCTTCATTCATCCTTGTAGCCTTTTGTTGTTCTTCTTTCTGCATGATTTGGGAAAGTCTACAATCTTTCTCCGGGCTCATGAATTTCTCCTTCAGTTTGTTCATCTCAGTAATCTGAATGGATATTTCTTCCATTGCTTTGACCAACCAGTTTACTTCATCACTTGTGGAGGCTGTTGCCATTGAGCCTCATGTTGATGTTGTCAATGGAGATCTCGATAGTGCAGTGGCCATTGGAGTTGTGGGAGCTAGTGATGCTGCAAAAGTGGAAGGTACAGTTGTGGTCACTGTTGGAATGACAGTTGTATGAGCATTATCAATACTAGCTTGTTTGAGTTGAATCGAGCTATCCAACTCTTTCTCCATCTCCTTTAACCGGTCATTCAGCTGCAACACTAAGTCCATCATTTCCTCGTGATTGGTCTGGCTTTCTAGGACTTCCTTTGTCTATGAGTGTTGTAAATGAGGTAGCTTGAGCTATTTCTTGAGGGTTCCTATGTCCTCATTCATCTTTTTGATTAGTTTCTATATGGCCTTAATATCACTTGGGTCATGGCCCAGTTCAATAACCAATTCCTCCAAGGAATTTATCCTTGTGTCTTTAGCCTGTGAAGAGGCCCTCTCCAATTTGTATTGAGCTATCACATTGTCCAATGAATCCAACAGCTTGTAAGTAGCCATGGCCTTTGCTGTGAGGGTGGAGTAAATCATTTCTCCAGCCTGCTTGTGAAATTTTATCTGATTAATGGGATGAACATCCCTGGCCAATACCTCAAAATTAGTCTTCTTCTAATCTACTAGGTCTTTGGTTACTGTACAGTGGGTTGCAAAAATGATAGCTGCATTTTTCCTTGTTTGATGTCAAAGGTTGACATCAGTCTGGTCTGGTTTGGTGTTGTAAGCTTGAGGTATTTGGCATATGTCTCTACCTTCAACTTTTCATTTTTCATTTTTATCTCTTTGAATCTGTCTTTAATATCCTTTTCCTTGTCAGCTGGCCTAACAAAGAAATAAACCTCCATACTTTGTTGTCTCTCTATCATCTGTGTATTGGAGGTTGATGGTTTCTCTGTTTCACCTAGTGCATCCATTTCAACTGCTTCTTTAATTCTTTGCCCCATTGCATCAGTGTCAATTATTTTCTCTGATGCAATGTTTTCCTCTTGTTCAGACACAGGATTTGACTTGGGCCTTTTATTTAGCTCAAATAGTTCATCTGAAGTCTCCATGGAAGACCTGGATGCCTCATCACTTGTTCCTCTTAGGATTCTTCTCCTCATTTTCTGGGGTCTGTATGACAGGAGGAATGTTCATTATCCCTTGTAGATCCGGAACCTGTAGGAAAGAGCTATGGTAAAATTACTTTTCTAGATCAATGAGTGTGTTCCCTATATCCACAACAGTGTTGTCCATATCAATCAAGGTGTTCTCCACCCACTCATCCTAGTTAGCAAACTGTTCAATGTCAGGTCTTGGGTGGTGGATGGATGCTCCCAACATGACCCTAAGTCTAAGCTTGTTTATGACCCCATGAGGGTCATAGTGCCCGATGAAACTCTTTCTAAATTACATTTGTTGAACTAACCTGTCGGTGTCTGGTCCATCCTCTCTATTGTTACAAATGAATGGGGTCATTTGGTTTTTCACTTTGAACTGGGTTTTCTTCCTATAAGCTAGGAAGTGGACCTCATCAGAGCTAATGATTTGTATGAAGTATTCAAGAGAAAATATCCTCATAGGGAGGTATTTGGGAAACTTATGGGGGCTAGCCCATAGCCATAAATTCTGATCTCAGTGTGGTTTTGGTACAAGTACCAATCTCCCACCTTACTGTTCTTGGCCAATTGCAGTGCCCTCTTGATATCTTGGCTGATTTTAGGCTAAGTAGTTGAAGTCAACATGTTCATGATTGGGTACACAAAGGAGTCTATGAAATCTTTGTAGGTGAATGTTTTCGAAAAATTATTGACCAAGGGTGTCTAGTAGATGACTTATCTCTCCTTTACATTGGCATCCAATTTATGGATCTTTACAGGGAACTTGTCTATCTAGTAATATAAAAACACATAAAACAACACTAAAGAGTATTTAAAAACTATTTCAGTGGGCAGCTTGGTGAATTGTTCCTGCATTCTGTCTACAATGAACTGGGCATAATCAAACATGATAGCTGGAGGCTTGCCTAGAGTGAAAATGGACAGAAAGGCCATGATGACCTCATCCACATGCTCATCTGATGTGTATCCTAGGATGCATGAGAGAGTGGTGATTATGCGTCTGCCAATCTCTGAAAAATTTTGGCAACATATGGTGGAGTATCTGTAGGAGTATGGCGTTCCTCAATGACGAAATTGTGGAAAATTTTCTTGATTTTGACTAGGTCTAGTGTTATGTACAGGTCCAACAGGTTTCCAATGGATAGAGGGGTCTAATTACGGATAGGTTGGATTTGTAACATTTGGTTGATGGATTCAGCAGTAATGGTGAATAGCAACTACTGGTTTGGTGCCACAATAGCCCTTTGGCTAGGGATATAAAAAGCATGAAAAAAATGTATAATGTTTGGGAATGGGTGAACTTCTGGGAATTTATACTTGGGAAAATTTGATTCCCAAAGGTTGATGTCATTAGCATGGTTTAGGAACCTATCTTTACTCCAGTAGTGTAGCTTCAGAAGGTGGTTTGGATTTGCAGTGTCTTTAATTTGGAAATCCCTGTCCGCTAGGGCCAAATGGTCAATGTCCAGGTGAGGGGTTGTGACCGGTGTCACATCTAGAGAGGTCTGGGCAGCCATCTTGAAGATAAAATATGGGAATTAGGCTTGTACAGGCTTAAGCAGTGAGGTTTTGAAAACTCAGGTGCAATGATAGGGTAATGGCAGTTTACAGGATAGGGGTTTGGGTATTCAATGGGGAAACACTCTCAATTTGAGGGGAAAATCAATTAAATGCAATTAATTATTTTGTTAATTAAATGTAAGCTTTCAAATAGACAGGGTTGTTTTGGTTTTTCTCAAAATACCTAGAATTTGAGGTTCAAACTACAAATTGGTTTTGATGGCGGCCACAGAGGGTAATGTGCCTTCAAGTATGCTGTGGATGGCTGAATTAGGTGTCTGAGGCATACTTCGAAGGTACTTGGTGGTTAAATTTGGTTTCAAAAAATTGGGTTTGCACAGGAAGGCTTGGAAGCTTTCGCAGAGCAAATTGAGCAAAACATGTAAAAATGGGCATTTGTGGTCTTTTAAATGGCAACGGTCAGAAGTTGGTGCAAAACTTCACAATGAACAATGATGGTTTTGGTTTACGGCATTTTAGGAGGCCATCGCACCACTTTTGGTCATCGCCGGTATTTTCCCATGAGCACGTGATTTAACGTGGAGCTACCACATAACCAAAAGGGACTTGGGAAAAACCACTCGTATCGCGTGATCTCGGGTAGGTAAATTTCGGGAGGTGAATGGACATGATATGGATGCATGCCGTTATATCTCGGGGTGAGAGTTCTTACAGTTATCGCACGGTGAAGTTGCACAGTGGGAAATCAAGGTGAAAATTAGCGGGGCCGAGGGGTTAATTACGAATTATTCGTAATTAAATTATGAGTAATGGCGGGATTAAAAATATAATGACTGGGGTTTATATAGTAGGGTTAGTTTACCGCACCAAGGTGGCGAGTTAAACAATTTTCAATGGGAAAATGATATTTGCGGAGTTAATTAATAATGTGGGGGGGGGGGATAAAACTTAGGATAAAGGGTTTTTTGGGTTTTTGGGAGGTTTTAAGGGAAATTTATCAAGGGGAGAGTGATTTTTCTAAAGGGGAAAGGTGTTTCACACTAGGGAAAAAAGGGTTTTTGGGTAGAGGAATGAATTTGGAGGGTAATTTGCTAGGGAATGTGTGAAACCAAGGAGCAAAGGTACAAATGAAGGGAAAAGGTGTCTTCATAAGAAATGAAGGGGTAAAAGGGGAAATTAGTAAGTATTTAGTGGGGGGTGAAATAAAATGAAGGGGAAGTTATCCAAATCAGCTTATGAGCATCCTTTTACTTTCATAACTACTCCTGCACACTGAAACACATGATTAAACATTATAGATGTTCGTATGCTTCAATCAACTTTGTACTTTCTGCAACCTTTCTTCTACTTACCCTTTTACTTACCCTAAAATTTTTTCTTCACTTTGTTGGGTGCATTTAAGCTAGTAGACCCTTTGTTTCCTTTTTCTTTTAAAAAGTAAACTATCTACTTCTAACCTTATATATCTTCCAATGGCTCATATTAAACTGATGAGCTCCTTTTATTTCTCTACCTATCTACTCATCTGCCAAGATTAAACAGTTTGGCTAGATCTTTATTCTCTAACTATAAATAGGAAATTTAAAGCATGAAGTAGTCAATATTAAATAGTTTGACTATCATGGGTTGTGGCATGTATGACAAGCTCCTCACAACCATTATTTTAGACAATAAAGTAAAGAGTAGTGGCACTTGGACTTGCACACTTTCATGAACTATTTTTGTTTGGGGTTCATATTTTTTCACTTTTTTTCACTTTTCTTATTCTTTTTGTCCTCTGATATTTCTTTCAGGACATAGCCTCTTTACATTTTTTAATTTTTTAATATGGAAAACATTTGCAGAAAAACAAAGGTATGTACAATATTACAAGACTTAATCACAGACAATTCAAAATTATGAATCCTATTATTATAGGACCCTAACACGACCAATAGCAAAACTTCTTCACCACTTTCAATGTCTTTTGATATCCTAGATGACATGAATATGACCTACCATGAAATTCCCTCAAGATAATCTTCTTGAGTTCATTGTTGTCTAACACATAGATCATGTCCCTAAATCTAACAAATCCATCTTCTATGAGATGATGGTCCACATATTGATCGCCTGTACCCTATTGTTGTAACTTGTTCCTAAGATCCCTATACCTGTCATCTTGTTGTCCTGCATGTAAGATTTGGTCCCTTAAATCTGTTACATATGAACTCATAAATGCTATGTGATTTACCTGTACTCTTCTACTAAGACCATCTACAAAACTATTCTCTTTCTTCTTAATGTACCTAATCTTGAAGTCAACATCAATGATCATGGTCAACCATCTAGATTTCCTAGCATTTAGGTTTGGTTGGTCCAATAAATATCTCAACCCACTATAATCACTTGTCAGAATGAACCTCCTTCTAATAATATAGTGCCTCCTCATCTTCAATGTGTGAATGATTGCTTCCAACTCAAGATCACGTGTTACATAGTTTTGCTCATGCTCATTCAGTTTCCTTCAATAGTATCATACCACTTATCCCTCCTGTATCGGGAATCCACCAAGTCCTCCCTTGAAAGGATCTATACACACCACAAAGTCTTTATAAGGGTCTACAGTCTTAATAGCTAGAGAATTTGTCAACAAATGCTTCAAATTCTCAAAACATGATGTACATTCCTTTATCCATTCAAATTTATAATAACCTGCTAGTCCCATGAATTATCTGACCTCATCCACATTTCTAGGAGCTTCACAACTGATAGCTCTTATATTTTCTGGATCCATTTCTATTCCTTCCTTGGAAACCACATGGCCCAAGTAATGTACCTATGTATGAAAGAAACTACATTTACTAAGTTTGGCATACAAATGATGCTCCCTTAGCAATCTCAACACTGCTACTAAGTGTTTGGCATGATCTTCCTAATTCTTAGAATATATCAATATATCATCAATGAATACAACAACAAATTTTTCCAGATAAAGAAACAACATACTATTCCTCAAGCAAGTGAAAGTATTTGGAGCATTAATAAAACCAAAAAGAACTAAAATAAACTCATAATGCCCATACCTCATCTGGAAATCAATCTTGTAGATGTCCTCTTCTTTAATGTGTACCTGATGGTATCATGATCTCAAATCAATCTTCGAGAACAATGTTGCTCCCTTCAACTGGTCAAACAAGTCATCAATCCTTGACAACAGATACTTGTTCTTGATGGTTACCTTGTTCAACTACCTGTAATAAATGCACAATCTAAAAGTACCATCCTTCTTCGCAAAAAATACTGGTGCACCCCACGGTGATACACTTGGACTAGTGTATCCTATGCCAAGAATTTCCTTCAATTGTAACATAAGAACCAAATATATTAATAAACCCTAAGAATTAATATTTCAAACTCAAGGGAATAATAAACCAAAGGGATTATTAATTTTATAAACCTAAGGAACTAATAAACCCAACCGTTTAATATTATGAACCCAAGGAATTAGTGAACGGAAGGGATAAATATTAAAAACCTAAGGGATCAAGAAGCGCAAGGGATCGATATTACAAACACAAGAGATTCATAAATCCTAGGAATTAATATTCTAAAAACAAAGGATTGATGAAGTCGCTTGATTATTAATATGATAAACCCAAATGATCAATAAACCTTAGACATTGTTAGTGTTATAAACACAAAGAATAATAAACTAAAGGGATAAACATTATAAAACTAATAGATTAAACCTTTAATATTGGGGTTTAATAAAGCAAAGGGATTATTATTATTATAAATCCAACGGATTATTAATATTATAAATAAAAGGGATGAATAAAATCAATGAAATTCTAATTTTATAAACCCAAACATTAATATTATAAAAAAATTATTAATAAACCCAAGGAATAAATTAAACCCAATGAACTAATATTAAAATCCTAAACGATTATTAGACCCTAGAAATTAATATTTTAAAGTCAAGGGATTAATAAACCCAAGGGATAAAATGATAAACCAAAGGAATTATTAATATTTTAAAATCAAAGAACAAATAAACCCAAGGTTTAATCTTATAAACCTAAGAGAAAAATAGTATATATTTAAGGGATCAAGGAATTCAAGGGATCAATATTAAAAATGGAAAGGATTGATATTTTAAACCCAATGGATTAATATTATAAATACAAGTTGTTTAAACCCCACGATAAATGAAAAATAAATATCAATGACCATCCTTAACCATCTTTGATTTTCATATTGAGACAATATTTGTTATGATGCGATGTTGGACGATGATTGACCATGATTCATGATGGGTGATTATGGTTTTCATTTCAAGACAGTCTTCATTATAACGCAATGTTTGACAACAGTCACGATGATTGGTTTTGAAAATGAAAGAATATATTTCATATTAAATATTTTAAGACCCCTAAGACATAAATCCATGACATCAATATTATAAACATAAATAATGCTATAACACAAAACAATAATAAAAAACATAAACCACAACCAATATAACAACCACATTGTAAACCATAAAGCATAAAAACATGATAAATCATCATCACATTAATAATAACACATTTATATCACTACATTATAAACAATAAATAAATTTTAAGCCATAAATACATTGATATCAATACATGAATGTATTAATAGTATAAATCTCAAGAATATTGATATAAATAGCTAGAACATGAAAGCCCAACAATAATATTATAAATGTAAACAATATTTGCATTTACGAAAGACATGAACAAAGTGAAGGGATCCACACAAAAGACCACAAAAACTACAAATGCAAGAGAGAAAAAAATAATAACACTGCCATTGGAGCAAAGGAACATAAATGCAAAAAACACATCTAAATTGCACACATTGGATTTAAATAAGAACAACATTATATGACATTTTAAGACCAGAGATATACAATTTTCTACATAACAACAACAACGAGAAAAAAAATTCAATTTAACCAACAGTGCAACCATGGAAAGAACAATGAGCCTTAACATATATATTTTGTTTCCTTTACATCAGATAATTCCACTACCAAATTGAACTTGAAAAACTCCATCAAAAGTCATCTATGGAGTGGCCTCTTCCAAAACACAACCAGACCGATGACAAAAGCCCCACCAATTCAAATCAACATGATAATGATCACAATACTTAACGCTTTCCAACTAATTCCTTCTTGTTCTCCTCCCAACTCCCTCTGGTGCACATGTAGCAAGTATTTTACATGTGTTTTCGTTTCATCTAGCACACAAAGATGATCATTAATAAAAGAAGGATGGAACCCATGTTTTATATCAAACTTGTTCCGAAGATATGAAAGAAAACTTATTGCTCCAACAATATTGTGCACTATTCTGGAAAAATAGATGACATCATTATTGTCCATAGATGCATTTGAAAGACAAAAAAACAAAGGAAAAATCAATAAAGACATGCACAAATAAATAAGCACACACACACACACAAACAATATGCATAAAACATAACACCCCATTTGTATTTATGTTAAAAAACTTAATGTTATAATGTTACATGAAATAAAACAATCTAGTGTTACGTGAACTAAATGATATAAAAAATTCTACAAATATAAGCCTCATTTCATGATACAATATTGGCCATGGTGATGACTAATATTCAAAACCTCCATTCTTTCATTTCATGATGTAATATGCATCCATAATATTAATACCAATATGAACTAGTTATAAAAATGATTTTGAATGATTGGTTCATATATCTCATTGTTTATGTTTGAACGGTCTGTTGCAAAGAAAAGAAAAATATGCACTTAAAAAAATGAGTAAATTGAACAACATGAAAAACGATGTAAACAACTTTCTCAAATATTAATATGAATATGATGAATTTATTAATATCATAAATATATGAAAATGATTATTATATTAAAAGTACATCAAGAGGACAATAAAAGTAACTCAAAGAACATACTATAAAGAAGGTCCTAATGTTATTTGTTGTATGTCATAGTGATATGGACTTCAATCGCTCCTATTATTTCTTCCTAATTGTAACATATTCACTATCTTTCATCTTGGCATAACGTTGGAAAGAGAAAGGCAGTGCGATGCGTAAACCATCTATTGTTTTCACTCTTGAAATGGTTGTGAAGGTAAGGCCTTGTTGGTCTTTATTCTCAATATCAACTAATGCTTGTTCTAAAGTCAATCACTGTGACTTGTGGATTGTAAGAGCCCATGCCATCTTCAAACGAATTTTTTTTCAATTTCCTCTTATCACTGGTGTAATAGGCATAATGTTTAGATTTATTGCATCAAATGGAACACCAATATACTTATCAAAAACAACAATTGTGAACATTGGAAGTTTAGGTGGCTTAGAGGTAGGCGTATAAAATATATCCTTAACATAACCAAGTGCACCATTCACCAAGCTAGATTCAACCCATAAATTACATGTCAACATAACACGCTGACCACGACACAACAAAACTTCACGGTCCAATTGATCATCATCAACAACAATGATTTCGAAACACCTTGAATGCTCAACAATACATCGTGCAATGAATTTAATGATTTTAACATATGCTTATTATGGAAAGAGGCCAAATTATTTGTTGGAAAAATGTGAATTGTTGCATTAAATAAATCTATTTCTCTAGGATGCAAACTCATATCAGCGCGTGACATAAGAAACTCCCAATCTTCAAGAACAGGTTCTACATTTCTTATGTTATTGAGGACTCTAATAAAACAAGATTGTTTCTCATTATTCCCATGTTGGAGAAAGATTGTGTCAAGAGTGACAAAAATGTTTAATTTATTCCACAAGACTTTCCCTGATGTATTACTTGCATACAAAGGCTTATCTCTCACTGGGGGTAGCTAGCCAAGGTCAGCCACAAGGATGATGGATCTTCCACCAAAAGGACAATTATTTTTCTCTGTAAATTCTTCTCATAATCAAGCATATATTTGCATAAACAACCTTGATCCTAGAAAGGTCATTTCATCAATCAATATATATCTAACATGTCGCATTTCCTCTTGGAATATTGCAAGTGACTTGTTGGGTTGTGTTATATTCTTTCCATGACTAGCTTCCCTAGTTAACCGAGGGGTTAGAGGGGGGGTGGAGCCCCCCCTTTGTTGTGCTATGTGCGTAATGGGGGGCAGTTAGCCCCCCTCTACAAGGTCCAGGGCAGCGCCCCGGGGGAAATGTTTTTGGACCCTATATTAAGTGGGCGGACCTACATATGGTTTTGTGCATGGTTTTTGCACATGGTTTTGGGGGCAATGGTTTTTGGTCCATGGTATATGATGCTTCATAATGCATACATATGTACTGTAAGATTGAAAGGAAAACAATAAAAAATGAAGTTGGTTATCCCGATTTTTGGATCGAGGGAAAAATCTCTGTGTACATGTGTTTTATGTGTTATGCTCTCGCATTGTTTATTTTCTTTGTTTTAGAATTTGCATGCAGGTAAATTTTGTACTGGGTTAAAACCTACATTTGGTATCAGAGTTATTTTGGCTTCAAGGGGATGCCTTTGTTGCTAAGGGGTTTTGCTCGGGCCTATGGTAAATCCTATTCAGTGGGAGATCTGCGAGATCGATTCTGGTGGTGAAAGAAGATGGCGAGTAGTGGAAAGATAGAGATCGAGAAATTTAATGGTGAGAGTTTTGAGTTATGGAAACTCAAGATGGAGGATTTGTTGGTAGATAAAGATCATTGGATCATGGTAGATCTAGGTGCTAAACCAGCGAGAGTGTCCGATGAAGAATGGAAGAAGTTGGATTGGAAGCCAAAGACCACAATATGATTGTGTGTCTCAGATTCGGTATTGTTGAATGTATGAGGGGAAGCTATGGCTAAGGATTTGTGCGAAAAGTTAGGGAATTTATACCAATATAAGTCTCTAGTTTATAAATTGTTTATAAATTGTTCCTACGAAAAAAGCTGTATAACCTGAGGATGAAAGATGGAGACTTGGTGATAGAGCATCTGAACGAATTTAATACTGTGGTAAGTCAGTTATTATCTGTGATATTAAAATTTCATATGAGGATAATTGCATCAGTTTATTGTGTTCTATACCAGATTTGTGGGATATTCTAGTTATTGCAATAGGTAGCAATGAAATTGTCGCCTTACAGTTTGATGAAATAGTCTCATCCTTACTGACGGAGGATATAAGATGGAAAAATATGGAGAGCTAGAAAGGTGATGCCTTGTCCGTACGAGGAAGGTCCCAGAACAGAAACAAAAATAATTCATCGAGTGGGAGATCTTAATCTAGAGGGAGATATAAATCTCCAGGAAAACCTGTAAAGGTGTGCTGGAAATGTAGAAAGGAAGGGCATGACAAAAGGGACTATAAATCTAAATCTCTTGACAAAGGAAAGGGATCTGACGATGCTCCTTCTGCAGAGGTGAAAACCACCTCAGATGAAGGTGGGTATGTGTACTTAGCTTCTTCAAGTACACATGTAGATCATGAGGCATGGTTGATTGGCTTAGGTTCATCCTTTCACTTCACTTCCCATAGAGAGTGGTTCTACGAGTATGAGAAATATGATGGTGGTGATGTCTTCTTGAGTTATGAGAGGAAGGCTAAAATTGTTCATTGTGGAAATGTTAAGTTGAATTTTCAAGGTGGAAGGATCAAAACACTTCCGGGTTTTTTGCATATTCTTGCATTGGCCATAAATATGATTTCTATAAGAAAGTTGTATGATGCAGGTGTAAAAACAGTGTTCGAGAAGGATACTTGCAAGTTGATTTGAGGAGCACTAGTATTGATGTGGGGAGTTCGGATTGGAACTCTGTACAAGCTGCAAGGTAGAACTATTGTTGATAGGTGCAAAATTACCATGCTTCCTAAAAGTGGAGCAGAAAATTTAGTGGTCTCTGGAGAAAAGACCATGCTATGCAATTAAAGGCTTGTACATATTGGAAAGAAGGGCCTTTGAATACTTCATGGTAAATGTATGGTATAAGGTATGACTAATAGCTATCTGGATTTCGATTTATGTGAAAATTGTTTATATGGGAAGTAGAATCGGGTGAGTTTCCCCTCTGGTGGTAAGAGGGCGAAACAGATATTAGAGCTTGTGCACAGTGATGTGTTTGGCCCTGTGAAGGTTCTGTCACTGGGTAAGTCTGTGCAATATGTATCATTTATAGATGACTTCTCAAGGAATACATGGATATAATTCCTCAAGCAGAAATCTGAAGTCTTTGGCAAGTTTAAATAATTTAAGGCTCTAGTGGAAAACTAGACAGAGAAGAAGATAAAAGTGTTGAGGATAGATAACGGTGGAGAGTTTTGCAAGAAGGAATTTGAAGAATTCTGTAAGAAGTGTGGTATAGCACAACAAAAGACTACTCCATACAAACCTGAGAAAAATGGAGTTGCGGAAAGAATGAACAAGATGCTGATGGAAAGGGCAAGAAGCATGCTCAGTGGTGCTCACTTAGGACAAGAATTCTCGGCAGAGGTAGTGGAGATAGCATGTTACTTGGTCAGCACATCACCTTCATTAGCATTGGAGGATAAGACTCCAAAAGAGGTATAGACTGGTAAGAAACCGTCTCTTTCACATATGAGGGTATTTGGATATGATGCATATTTACATGTTCCAAAGGAGAAAATAACAAAGTTGGATAGTAAATCTGAAAAGTGCACCATTATTGGGTATAAGGATGGTTTAAAGGGTTTTAAACTTTGGAACCCAGTAACACAGAATGTTGTGTATAGCCGAGATGTGGTGTTCAGAGAGGTGAAAGATTTTATTAAACATGAAGTCAAACCAAAGGAACCTGAGAAGATATAGTTTGAGCTAAAGGAAGAAGAATCGGACTCTACAGTAGAAGAGGAATTAGAAGATGAACATCTACAAAATCCATTTGTGAGAAGATCAGTTCGAGAAAGAAGGCAGCGAAAAGGTATAGTCAATCCGCTTTCTGTTCAAATTTACCTTTATCTATTACTGATGATGATCCCAAAACTATGAAGGAAGAAGTATATTCACAGGATGTCAAACCCTAGAAAGAGGCCATCGTTGATGAAATGACATCATTACACAAAAATGAGGCTTGGGAACTGGTGGAGTTTCTGGTTGGAAGGAAACCCATTTGCAGCAAATGGGTGTTCAAGAAGAAGACAAATGCAGAAGGAAAGGTGGAGAAATACAAAGCTCGGTTGGTAGCAAAAGGTTATTCCCAGGTGTCGGGAATTGATTTTGGTGATATTTTTTCTCTTGTTGGTAAGGTAGCTTCTATTAGATTACTTTTATCTGTTTCTGTTGATTTTTATTTTGATGTAGAACAAATGGATGTGAAGACAACATTTCTTCATGGGGATCTGGAAGAAGAGGTCTACATGAAGCAACCTGAAGGCTTTGTAGTGAAGGGTAAGAAAGAACTAGTATGCAATTTAAAGAGGTCTCTGTATGGGTTAAAACAGTCACCAAGGATGTGGTATCAGAAATTTGATACATTTATACGGGGACTTGGCTTCACCAAAAGCAAAGCAGATCACCAGTCTTGTATGTGGATGAAATGTTGCTGGTTGGAAATTACAAAGACATTATTTAGGGTTTGAATACCCGATTTTCCTCCAAATTTGACATGAAATATGTTGGTACTGCAAACTATATTTTGGGCATGGAAATTAAAAGAAATTGGGCAAAGAGGAAGCTCTACTTAAACAAGAGAAAGTATGTCGAGACAATACTTCAGAGCTTTAATATGCAGGATAGTAAACTGGTAAAGGTTCTTATACATGTAGTTGTAAAGTAATGTGTTGAATAGTGTCCCAAAAAACAAGAAGAGGAAGAGAACATCTACCATGTTCCAGATGCAAGTGTAGTCAGTAGCCTGATGTATGCGATGGTCTGTACTAGACCATACATTTCACATGTAGTGGGAGTATTGAGCAGGTTTATGTCAAAACTAGGTAAGGAGCATTGGACAACAGTGAAGTGGGTTTTCAGGTATTTGCATGGCACTAGTGATTATGGTTTGTGCAACCAAGGAAGACCAGGATTGGACAAAGTTTTGGATATTCATGGAATTGTTGATGTAGACTAGGCTTGAGATTTGCATCGGAGAAGATTTACAAGTGGGTACGTGTTTAACCTTTTTAGAGGTGCAGTTAGTTGTATGAGTAAGAAACAATATGTAGTGGCACTATCAACTATAGAGGCAGAATACATGGCAGCCACTCATGCAAGCAAGGAATCAGTTTTGTTGCAGAGATTGTGTTCATGTATGGGGTT
>APFE031452226.1:0-14644 GCA_000404065.3 Pinus taeda | reverse complement strand
GGCCCCTTGTATTGGTTATCTATGGTATTGATCCATGTTTTTAGGAAGAGCTTGCCTATATAAAGCAAAGGAGATCTCTTGGCTAAGCATCTTTTGCAAGTTGAATATCTTAAGATCGGAAATATCGGGTTATTGTTCCAGTGAAGTTAAAAGCAAATCTATGAAGGATAATCTCTTAAGCGCATGATCAGATCTGAGCATCTGACTATCGGTGGCACACTTTGGGACTGCCAGTTCAGCCCTAATCAGAGGTACGCAGGTGATTAACGGTGCAAGTGCGTGGGTACGCAGATCCGAAGAAGGCGAAGTGCGTGGGTACGCAGATCAGGAGAAGGCGCAGTGCGTGGGTACGCAGCGCGACAGAAGTTCAGGTGTGTAGGCACAGTGAAAGTACGCGGCATTTCAGAAGCAGCAGGTGCGTAGGTACGCGGCGCGATAGCGTCTGTGGGTGCGTGTCTTCTGTAGCAGTACGCGGCGCAATAGTATCTGGGGGTGCGTGCCTGCAGTAACATTACGCAGCGTGATCGAAGAAACAGTGCGTGGGTACGCGGTGAAGCAGAAGGGTCTCTGCGGGTATCCGCAGGGGAGCAGAAGGAGAAGTGCGTATGCACGCAAACCAGAGAAAGAAAAACTGCGTATCTGTCTTAAGATCTTTTGTTGGCTGAATTTTTCTTGTTGATAAGGTGTTCTGGGTTTAGTTTACTGTTACTGTTGATCTGGATACTGCAGTTGACTGGGCGATTTACTTGTACTTGATGACCTCTTGATGTTTATGGATCCAGTTTGAAAATTTATGAAAAGTGATCCTTGAGAGAAAATAAGTAGGGGGTTGTAGCTCCCTTCCAGGAAAGTCTGGAAAACGAGAGAGAGTTGTAGCTCTCTGCAGGTTGTAGCCTGTGTACTGGTAAAGGGCTGCACCAGTACAAAACCTTTGTAAAAGAAGTTTCTAATTTGAAAGAAGATAGAGACATATTGCAGCAGGTGGTTTTCAACCCACATTGGGTTTCCACCTTAACATCTGGGTGTTCTTTGGTGTGACTATCTGTTTTCTTTGTTCATGCTCATTATTTTATTGGTACTTGACATGCAAAAATAATTCAAAGTGTAATTAAGGAAGATTTATTAAAAGAACTTAATTATACTGATTTCCCCCCCCCCCTCTCAGTATTATTTCCAACATGGTATTATATGTATGAGGCCTATATAGAGGCTAGAGACTCCCCATTGAGAGATGTCAAGGAATATTGTATGAATGGGCATATGGCTTGTGGAGTATTCTCCTTCCTTAAGGAGTGAATGTATAGTGTTGCTCTACCTTAAGGGTTTGATCAATAAAGAATCATTTCTATCATATCAGATCTATAACAAGTGGTATCAGAGCACTTTCTTGGGCAAAGTGGAATTTAAAAAAAAAAATTGTAGGGACTTTTTGGGGCAGCGATTTGCATATCAAATCTGTACATTCTAGTGATAAATCTAGTGATAAAAAAATTAGCTGAATCGGAGTTCGGATAAGGGAGATATCACCGATTTAAAGATCAGTTGTGTTGCAAACATTTTTTGGGGCGACGAGTTTGCAGATCAGATCTGTACGTTCTGGTGCAAAATATGTAGAATATAATTTTAGATTTGAGTTGTTGGTGAAAATATACCCAATTTGAAAAAAAAAATCGGTTGAATCAAAGTTCGGATGAAGGAGATCTCGCTGATTTAAAATCAGCTGTGTTGCAGACATTTTTCGAGGCGACCAGTTTGCAGATCAGATTTGTACATTTTGGGGCAACATTTGCATAATATAATTGCAGATCTAGGTTTTTTGCAAAAAAATACCAAATTTCAGAAAAAAATAAATAAAAATAAAAAATAAATAAATAAATAAATAAAAATAAATAATAAATAAATAAATTAAATAAAATAAAATAATAAATAAAATTAAATTAATTAAATTAAAAAAAAAATAAAAATAAAATAAAAAATAAAATAAAAAAATCAAATCAAAGTCCGAATGAGGGAGATATCGCGAATTAAAATCAACTCTTTTTTCCTGAAATTTTGTGACGGCAAGACAATTGCAGTGCGAATAAGAAATTCTAGTGCCTAGATCGAGACTTCTATCACATGGGAAGAATCAGAATGGTTGTTCCATTTCAAAAAACGTGCTATAATAGGGATTCTGAGCAATATTGACTAAATTGTGGCCATTTCAACTTTTCGCCAAATAAGTGCATTTTTTTCAAAACCCTCTTCATGGCAGTTTTACATTTTACAGGAAAAGATAATGGTCCTACTATTGAAGAATACATAAAAGCAAAAAGGTCATTATGGGCAAAACATTGGATATTTTGGGTAGTGGCTAATATTTCAGATCAGGCGGCCACATGGTGGGAATTACTAAACAAAAAGAAGTGTTCCAACCTGCCCGATGAAGAATTTGAAAAATTCCTTTTAGATAGATGGTCTCATTCTAGAAAACAAGATAATGAGAAACATGTGGGATTATTTTCTACTGGTATCTTCTTATTATAAGTTCATGAATATATTCAGAAGGAGAAGATCATTGTGTCTATAAATCCTAGTTGCAAGCAAAATCTTATAAATGTTAATTTGGAAAAAAAATTGCAAGTTCCACCAAAACAAATGGAGCACACACAGGTTAATAATGAGGAGGTGCAAGTTTATAAATATTTGAAGATTTCTATGGACAAGTATGTATTGCATTCTGATTTTTATGCTTCCGATATGGCAAATGTGGATGTTGTTTTGGGATACCCTTGGATGGAATTGGTGGGTACTATCAATATTAATGTGCGGAAGAAATTCCTGAAGCTCTTGTATAAAAAGAAGAAAATTACATTATAGGATATTTCCATCAATAAATGGGTAGAGTCCAAGGAGGTTGAAGTAGAAGATGTTCCAGGGACTGACACATTAGATGATGAGCTCTTGATGGTCGACAACCAAACACAAACATCAAACCAAGTACAAGAAAAATAGGTAGATTCCAAGGAGGCTGAAGCAAAAACTGTTACAAGTACAGATATATCAGATGAGGACTCAGTGGTTGAAGTAATATGGGAAGATAAGAGACAACAGCAGGGACCACAACATGTACCAGCTACCAATCAGGCTCCATTAGGTGATGAATTAAACAAAAAGACATCGTTGGTTAAAACTTTATCATATCACCACCCACATCACCCTGCAAGAAAACAACCAACAAGATGGAAACAAATTAGCCACAAGAACAACAACCCCTACATGACAGATAGAGAGGTGTGACAATACACCTACTACAGATCAACACAGAAGAGCCACAAGGGTCAACTTCCATCTCAAGCGAGCGAGGCACCAGCTGGATCGAGGGTTCACCTTTCTCTTGGATGGCTAGATGCACGTGCATGGTACCAGTGGACTACTCTTTTGAGTAGATATTATTATTTGTGTTCTTCGTATGTTTCGGGGATGGAACATGTTAAAGGGGGGTGGAACGTAGTATACCTAGGGGGGATAATATGGGGTACAGAGGGAGGTACCCAAGGGAATAATATAATAATGGGATGGGCCATAGTAATAAATAAGGTGGTTAACCCATATCATGTAAGGGACTACAAGTAGTTAGCAATAATGTAATAAACCCATGGTATTAGATAGATGGTATCAAGGGAACCATGGGAATGACCCATGGTATTGCATGTATGAGGCCTATATAGAGGCTAGAGACTCCCCATTGAGAGATGTCAAGGAATATTGTATGAATGAGCATATGGCTTATGGAGTGTTCTCCTTCCTTAAGGAGTGAATGTATGGTGTTGCCCTACCTTAAGGGTTTGACCAATAAAGAATCATTTCTATCATATCAGATCTATAACACGATGATACACCCTCAAGGAAAGAAGAAGATGATGACCACAACCTCTAGACAGGGCCCCTCTGCATGACAACTACAGATGGACAAGGTCGTGGAGGAGTATGAGGACATCTTCACCTCCCCCGTATGGGTTCCTCTGCACTGTGAGGTCAAGCACTCCATCAATTTGACCCCAGGTGTGCCACTACCTAATGGACCAATCTATCGGCGCTCCATTTTAGAGAACAATGAAATCAAGAGGCAGATTCAGAAACTGTTGTAGAAAGGTTACATCCGTCTAAGTTCATCGCCCTGTGGGAGCCTGATCGTGTTGGTACAGAAGAAGGATGGGACTTGGAGACTTTGTATTGACTATCGAGTGTTGAACAAAATCATTGTCTGTAATAAGTACCCGATCCCACGGATTGATGACCTCCTGGACCAACTAAAGGGGGATAAATATTTCAACAAGATCGATTTGAAGTCAGGATATCACCAGGTACTAACCAAACCCTCCAATGTGTGGAAGACTTCCTTCAAAGCCAAGGAGGGCCTTTTCGAATGGTTGGTTATGCCTTTCAGTTAACCAATGCTCCTGCAACCTTCATGAGGCTAATGGATGACATCTTGCGGCCATTCACCAACTCATTTGTAGTGGTATAATTGGATGAAATCTTGATCTTCATCCAGAGTTGGGAAGAGCACCTCCACCACATCTGACAGGTTCTCCAAACACTGCGGCAACACATGTTATGTGCCAATTTGGAGAAATGCACTTTTGGCATGACCTAGCTTCAGTATCTAGGATACATTATTGATGAACAGGGGGTGCATGTGGATCTAGCCAAGGTCCAAGTCATTCGGGATTGGCCATCTCCGACCACTCTAATAGAGCTCCGTAGCTTTCTAGGTCTTGTCAACTTCTACTGCAGGTTCGTGTTGGGATTTTCTCATAACAGTTGGCCCTTGGGTCAAGTTACCAAGGGAGGAGCAAAAGCAAAATTCTTTTGGTCTTAATCTCAATGAAGTTCATTCACAGAGTTGAAATATCGCCTCTGCTTGGCACCAGTGCTCGCATTACCAAACTTGCAACAACCATTTGAAGTCGAGACAAATGCCTCTGACTATGCTATTGGAGCAGTCCTTACTCAACATGGGCATCCAATGGCATATCACAGTGAGACACTTTCAGACGCAGTCCGGAAGTATCCCACTTATGACAAAGAGATGTATTTCGTTGTGCAAGCCTACCGACAATGGAAGCATTACATTTTGGGGAAGGAAACAGACATCCACATAGACCACTGACCCCTGCAATTCATACAGACCCAAGGGAAATTGCAGAATAATCGCCATCAGAAGTGGTCCACATATCTGCAACAATTCCATTTGAATATCAAGTATAAGAAGGGAAACACCAATAATGTTGTAGATTGCCTCAGTCAACCACCGATCATGGAGTTAACCACCATGCTTAACTCTTGTGGGCACGAGACTTCTAATTGATCACTTCTCTAGAAAAGTGACCCAAAATTTGGCCACATATACCAGACACTCTTGGAAGGTCAGCATGTTCCAGATTTTCACCTCTAAGATTCCCTGTTATGCCACCTGGGTCACCTTTGTGTTCCTTCAAGCGAGCGTGCCAAGATGATTTTGGAAGCACACTACAGTCGAGTTGTTGGGCATTTCGGGGTCGACAAAATGGTGGTAGTACTACAGAAGTATTTCTCTTGGCTGAATCTTCAACGGGATATCGGGAAGTACATAAGATCATGCATTGCCTCCGTCATTGCCAAACTGACCATCAAGAGGAAAGGCCTCTATATACCGCTGCCTACCCCTAGTCAACCTTGGGAATCCATCTCCATGGATTACATGTCGAGCCTTCCTTCTACTAAGGATGGAAACGACTGCATTTTTGTGGTCGTCAACAGGTTCTCAAAGATGGCCATTATGGCGGCCTGCAAGAAGAATATCATAGAAGAAGCCACTGCTAAAATCTTCTTTGAACGAGTGTGGGTACACTTTAGGTCCCCATAGTCTATCATCTCAAATCAGGATGACAAGTTCCTCAGTACATTTTGGCCCAATCTAAGGTTGATGCTGGACACCAAACTCACTAAGTCTATAGCTTTCCATCCCCAAACTGATGGCCAGACAGAGGTCATCAACATGATGATCATACACATTCTATGCATGTACAACTCAAGGCATCCACACACATGGGACGAGAGCCTCCCCTATGTTCAGCATAGCTACAACCGAGCTCTCCACAGCTCAACTGGCCATAACCCTTTTTAGGTGGGCTTGGGATTTTAGCCACTATGTCCCATCGATGTGGCCATGCCATTTGTTGCTATTCACGCAGATTCAGCTCATGTCCAGTCTGAAACAGATAAGGGAAATAGCTTCATTGAGCATATCCAACATATTCGCCATTAGGTCCATGACATTTTGGAGAAATTAAATGCCAAGTACAAGCAACAACATGATCAACATCGGGTGCCACACAAGTTTTAGGTGGGCAACAAATTCTGGTTGCATTTGTAAAAGGAGCGCCTTACCAGAGCCTATCGGAAACTCAGACCAGTCTGATATGGTCCTTACACCATTACCAAGGTTGTGGGAGACAATGCATTTGAGCTCAGCATTCCCCCATTCCTTGGCATGCACCCAGTGTTCAATGTGGACCACCTTCGACCATACTTTCCACCATTACTGGACACATATGACATTGCAGAACAACTCACACCCATAGATTTAAATCCAGATTGCATGGAACAAGCTGCAACTGATTGGATCATGGACATACAGATCAAGCACACTCACCAGCAGAATATCCAACTGTATCGAGTTGTCAAAGCAGGCCAACTCCTTCACCAGGGAAATTGGCTCACCAGGGACCAAGTTCAGCTGAAGTTCCCTCATATCATGGAGAAAATAAACACAATTTGGATCATTGCTTCCTAAGGGGTGAGGAATGATCCAGGTGGATATTGGTGGCCACCCGCTAAGTCCACTTGTACCCTCACCATTGCTTCTTTCAGCTTTTCAGTTTCATTAATTGTAGCACATTTTACTATTTTTAGTAGTTTTTTGGGTCCTGAACTTTCAGAGCCGTTTTGAGGCCCTCAATGACCCTTTTTGGGAAAACTGGGAGCAACATGGGTCCATGGACTGATATTTCTCTTACCAAAGTTGTAGTTCTTGGATAGATCTTTCTAATGAGATATTGTGCACGTCAAACGAAGATCGTATGCCAAAGTTACGACCCAGGGAATTTGATGTACCAATTTACCCAAACGGGGCCGACAGTTTGGCATTTCATCTTCTAGGGTTAGGTTTTTGGATGTTTAGGGTTTTTCATTGTTTATCAACAATAAATGGGCCTTCGAGCTTCATTGTAACACAGTTCAAAGGCATGTAGCTGCCACATGTCTTCTCAGATGTAAGCTACCATCACCCTAGCTAGTTTATTTCCATTTCTGTTTGTAAGCATATTTCAGTCTTTTACAGCGATGAAATGAAGTATTATTTCTGATACATCTCTATATGTATGGTTACATCTATAATTTGTTGTGTTCATGTTTAAATCTAGATCACAATGCATCAAATAACAGTAATCTTGATAATGACAAAGTGAACTTGATGACACTACTCTTGACATGGTGGTTCTTTTACTTGATTGGACAGTGGCATCAGATGGAACAGTTGGAAAAAGAAAGATTAGCATCATTGGGAGCATTCATTGAGGCGACAATAGGAACTTATATGAAAGCAACACCAGTATGGACAGAGGCAGTGATGACAGTGAAAAGGATTTGATCAACAACAATAGTAGTGGTAGAAGGTGCTAGTGTTGGTAGAAGCAATAGTGGTGGACAATACAAGACAACGACAAAGGCTTATTGTACTTGGGAGATTATCCCTGGTACAAGAGCCCAATTATTTAGGAGTCTCGTACTTCCTTCCATTTTGACTGGTAAAGTTGTATGTAACTCATACATGACCAAAAAAATTCGGATGACAAATTTTATATGTTGTTCATTGATGTGTTGTTTTTTCGTGATTGTTTAATTCTTTAAATGTTTTAAAGTGATAAAATAACCAATTGTGTGAAAAATGAAGGAAATATTGATTTGCCCCTCCTAGTATTTCCAACATTTCTAAGCTTGCAAACTAATCTCCTGTTGTGACCTTGTACAAAACCTTCTAGTTGTTCCAAATAGATCTCCTCATCCAAATATCCATGAAGAAAAGTTGTTTTAACATCTAACCATTCTACATCAAGGTCAAGTAATGCAATTAGTGATAACATCATATGAATATAAACAAGTTTCACAAATAGCAAAAAAAAAAAAATCATGAAATTCAATACATTCTATGTGAGAGTACCCTTTTGCTACTAGCCTCTTTTTATATATTTTTATATTTCCATCAACATTTCTCTTCAATTTGAAGACCCATTTACATCTTACAACACTTCTCCCTTTAGGAATTTCTACAATATCCCAGTTTTTTTCTTGGCCAAGGAATCCATTTCCTTGTCCATAGTCTTTTTCTGTTTTTCACTAGCCACATCATTTATTGCTTCCTGATAACAAGAAAAATATTCATATCCCTTGGGTAACCTTGTTTCCCTTGTATACCTCCTAAGAGTGACTGGTTGTTGAAATTCTACCGTTTCCTTTATATCTTCTTCACCTTTTCCTTCAAAAGCTTCTTCTTCCTTCTGACTTTTTGAAAAAGGCTATGTCTCCAACTGAATTTGTTGATTCTACAATACCTATTGTTGTTCAACCTTTTCAACATCTTCTTTTAGAAGAGAATATCCGTCAAATGTTACATCTCTACTGATGATGACATTATGTGAATATGGATCCTACAACATGTATGATTTCATATCATCATTATACCCAAAAAAACATAACTTTTTACTTTTGAGTCTAACTTAGACTGATGATTCTTTGGAATAAGAGCATAGGAATTTTAAATTAATAGCATCTCAAAGGATTTATTTACCAAATAAAAAGTAGTGGGTACTACTTCTTCCCACAACTCCTTCTGCAGATTAGCATTGTTGATCATGCTCGTGGCTCTTTCCATAAGAGTTATGTTCATATTTTTGGCAATGCAATTTTGTTGAGGAGTATAGATAACCATTTGTTTTCTAACAATCCCTTCATTCTTGCAATATTGTTCAAATCCTAAGTAAATTCACCACCATTATCAATTCTTAAATATTTAATTGCATTTCTTGTTTTCTTTTCCACCATAACTTTAAATTGTTTAAAAGCTTTAAATACATCAACCTTTCTTTTGAACATATAAACCCAAAAAATTTTGGAGTAGTCATCAATAAATGTTACAAAATAAGATGCACCTCCATAATACATTGTAGGAGATGGTCCTTAGAGATTAGAATGAATCTAATCCAAAACTCCTTTATTATTATGAATTTCGGCTTTAAATGTTTGTCTACATTGTTGTCCATGTACACAATGTTTGTAAAAATCCAAACTCAACGATTTCAAATTATGAAGTATTTTGTGATTCATCAGTTCCTGAAGGCCCTTCTCACTCATGTGATCGAGCCACTGAAACCATATGAAAGTAACTTCTTCTCCTGCCTCCTCAGATTACTTGCTACCTCATTGACCTGAGTACTTCCTTTAACTCTCTAAAGGTTTATGATCTTTTTTGCCTTCATAACAACCAAATCAGCCTTTGAAACTCTTGGCACTCCACCTTGACCTATGAATTTGTAACCATCTGAATCCAATACTCCCAAAGAAATCAAATTATTTTTCAACTCAGATACTTGTCTAATATCAACTAATGTTCTAATCATACCATGATACATTTTTATTCTGACATTTCCCACCCAACAATTTGACAATATGCATTATTACCACAAGCACAAAACTACTATTCACAGCTTGATATGAAGAGCACCAATTTATGTGAAGACTCATGTGATGAGAAGCGCCATAATCTAACAACCAATCTTAAAAATGTTGAGAAACATTGCACATAAAATACACTTCATCTATCATACTTGATTCAATAGATAAAACCTCATCTATCATACTTGACTCGACTTGTTTCCTTCTTTAGGTTTTCACCAAATCCTTGTCTTTTTAAACAATCCTTCTTGAGATGCCCTATTTTGTTGCAGAACCAAAAGTTTTCTTTACACTTCTTACCTCTTGATTTTGATATGGTAAAAATTCTTCATTTCTCTCCTTTCTCCCTGGACTAACCTCTACCTGCCATAACTTCTAGCATGGAAGTTTCAATGATAGACTTCCTCCACGATTATTCATATAACAAAGCTCCCACAATTGCATAAAATTCTATATATTCAGTTATGCTTAAACTGATACAAGTTAAAAAATGTTCCCAAGACTCGGGCAATGAACACAACAATGTAATGGATTTATCTTCTTCTTCAAATTTGACCCCTATATTGATCAACTAGAAAATAAGGGTATTAAATACAATTAGGTGGTCTGCAATCTTAGTACCCTCCTTCATCAGAAGGCTATACAACTTTCTCTTCAAGGAAATCCTATTGGTTAGAGACTTGGTCATATATAAAGTTTCCAATTTACTTGATAGACTTTGTTGTTGAGTTTTCTTCAACAATGTTGAAGAGAACATCATTTGTGAGACACAACCTAATGGTACTGAGACCTCATGCATCTAAGTCCTCTCATTCCAAATATGTCATTCTAACAGGTCTCTTTCTTACCCTATCTAATGCTTTGTGTAACCCTTGTTGCAAAAGAAAATCTAGTTTTCATAATGCGAACGTATTTTTGTCGATGAATTTCTCCACCTCAAACTTGCCATTTGTCATTTTTTCCATTTTCCTTATACATAGGCTCCTTTTATTTAAATGACTGGGTTCTATCAAAATTTTCATACGAATCCTTCAACTAAGTTTTTCCTTTTTAAATTTTCTACTTCCATGTTTTGAAATTTAATTTTACAATTTTTTTTCCTTATTTGGTTTCCACTCAGGCTTTAAAATTTCTATTTTCTTTTTAATAAATAAAAAATGCTTCCCTTTTTCAAAATGCCCAAACACTTTTATTTTCTCTTCTTCAATAAAAACCCTACTTCCTTCTGAGGAACCTAGAACTTTAAAAAACAAATTCAATCACAGAAAAGTCTTCGAAAACAATTTTTTTTATTATAACAAATTCTTATTAAGATTACTCACTATTAAGTACAACTTTGCTAGGGTTTTTAAAAATAAATACCTTCCTTTTTGCTCGAGATATTTAACTGACATGACCTAACTTGATTTCTCTTTATAGTTGCTAGGGTTTAACTCCAAATTCCACATCAAACGAGTGCTCCCGCTAGAAATTTGAGTAAAACCGTAGGGAGATAAGTTAAAAATATTAGTGGAAAAAGTAGTTTTTTATTTTTTTATTTTTTAATCTTTTTACACTTTTACTCCAAAAATAGTGAACCAATCCCCATGGTTGACATCATCATCTTGAATCCTATTGTTTCTTATAAAGATGATTTTGGTTGTACATTTTTGTTTTGAGGTCCATTTTAGACCTCAAAATTTCTCTAATGGAATGTATTTTCTTAAGGCAATAAGACAAGTCAACATTTTGTGAAAAGAACATTCCACAGTAAGATTGGATATCCATCCACACACACCAGCCAACGAGTAAGAGAAACTACATGGGCTCTTTTAAAATACTTGCGTAGATCCATGTTAACTCTAGATCTACCGAGCGTTGAGAGGAATCAAATCTTTTAAGAATGCAAACTTCTTTTTTAGTGCAAACCTTGAGGAATTGTTTGTGCCTCCGGAGATTTGATTTCTCTTGGTGCTTGCTAAATCCATAGTTGAAGTGGATCTATGCTAGTTTTTAATACTATTTATTTTATACATAAATTTCACACACACACACATATTCTTATTTTAAATTTTATGAAACTATATATATATGTGTGTGTGTATATTGCTTTGACATTTTAAAATATTTTTTTGTGTCATATAAATAATTTGTGTGTGCGCATAAATTAAAAAATTGTATATTATAAACATTAACTTTTTATATATTTATTAATTAAATTTAAATATTAAATTTTACAATATTATAGTTACAAATATGAAAATTCGTTATTTTAATTTATAAGCAAAAATGAATCTTAAGTTACAACTATTATTGGGGGAGGCAAGAGTGAGAGGGGTTATCTATCGCCTCGATGAAGAATTATGTTGAAATGGCAATAAGAAAATCTTGATTTAATTTTACCTTGAATTAAAGTAGGAGAAAATTGTAATTCCACATCACAAGGCAACTTGTATGTGTTAACTTAGTTTCACTTAGTTGGCTCAGTTAATTCGCGTTGAGGGCCTAACTTTAGTCATGTAGAGTGGTTCCTAAATTTTAGGAGCCTAGGTTTTGTTTAATTTGAGTTGTAGTTTAATTGAGTTAAACTGAGTCAATGTCAATTAAACTAGTTCCAACTATTGGAGGAACTAGTAGAAGTTCTAACAGTGGGGTGCAACTTTAGTGTTCAAATATTCAATTGATAAATCAACCATAATTAACTCATGCATGCATGAAATTCGAGTTACCTAGTTGAAATTGGAGTTCAAGGGCAATGTACTATTAGTTGCATAACTTTCCAAGTTGTACAGGTGGTGCATGTAGTCAAAGAAAGACCTATAGGGATTGCACAATTCAGGATGAGAATTTTTCTCATTAATAGGGGGCTAATTCCCAAGGAAACAACGCAAGAATTAAGAGCTTGGAAAGAACCAAAATTGGCTAAGTATTGGCCAGAGTAAGCTTGTGAAGCAATGAGATAGACTATACTTGTGCAGAGATTGTTCAGGCTTAAACAATTGTTGTATTTCTTCTCTTTTTTCTGATCTAAAGCAATACAGATATGAAGGGGTTTTGATCAACAATATTTCCCCTTAGATAACTCTATGAGCATATGTGATTGAATCTTGTCTCATGTTTATGTTGTGATTTATCAATTGATTAATTGTTTCCACAGATGAGTAGCGTAGATTCAAGTATTTTGTTTTAGCATATTACATAAGCAGTTTGAATCTGCAAGGAATTTCTACATGGTATCAGAGTGGGAATCACAATAGAAAAGAAGAATTTGAGTTTGCCTTTGCAGGTGAAACAAATTTGTCGTATCATTATTCAGATCCAGTAGGATGTTGTTCTATTGATTTAGACTCGAGTATGCCCTTGAGGGTAGTTCAAATTATATTGTTTGGAAGGACATGATGGAGGCAGTGTTGGAAGATAACGAGCTGAAGGAATTAACAGACAATGATATTCATAAGCCTCCAACAATTGATGCTCAAGATCTCGTAGAGTGGAAGAAATGTGTGGCAAGGGCGAGGAGGATCATACTAGAAGGAGTTCGAGATAATATTGTCTCGAATCTCCACGAGAAGGATACCCCATATGTAATATGGCAAGCCTTGATAGACATGTTTCAAAACAACAGTGACCACAAGAAGTTGGCACTAAAGGAAAAGCTTCGAAAGATCAAGATGGAGAAGGGTGACACAATACCACAGTAACTGAGCAGGTTCACCCAATGTCAAGATGATCTTGGGAGTGTTGATATTAAAGTTGTTGAAGATGATTTAGTAATCCTAACACTTCTAGCCCTTCCCAAGGGCTGGCACAACTACTAGAATTTGTAAATGGGATGGATAAGCTATCAAATTGGGAGTGTTTGTGGTCCAACTTGGTGCAAGAAGAGATAAGGTAGAAAACCAAAGATGGAACCTCATCCAAGCATGATGATGATGATAGTTGTGCCTTGGATGGAAAGGAAAAGAAAGGGAAAGGGAAGAAATCCCAATCCAAAGGGATTCCATTCAGGGCGGAAAGAAGAAAGACTTGACGAAGATCCAATGCTTTCACTGTCATGAACTTGGACATTATTCTACAAAGTTTCCACACAAGAAGGTGGGTAAGAATCCCTCAGGAGGAGCGGTAGGTGAAGCTCTTGCTTCACAATGATGGGTAGTCTGTGGTATCTGGATAGTGGAGCCTCATTTCATATGTCGAGAAACGAAGAATTTTTCAGTGACTTGGAGAATAAGGAACTCTAGATGCACACCGGGATGGGAGATGATGGAAGGTATAGGACAATCGATATAGATACAGTTACTTTTCAGAGGGAGTTGGTTCTCCTCTCACATTAAAAGATGTCATGTATGTTCCAGTTCTAAAGAAGAATTTAGTTTCAGTTGCTATGTTGGAAGACCATGGCTATGATGTGATATTTAGCAAAGGAAAGTTTTTCCTTAGACATAACGCCACAGGACAAGGGAAGTGGATTAGGGTTCAAGTGAAGAACCTCTACAAATTGGATGTAGAAGAGTGTGTTGCTTTGAACACAAAAGCAGAGATTCTGGAGGGTCAAGACATCGGTGAATTATGGCATAGGAGACTTAGCCATTTGCACCATGGAGCTTTGAAGATCATGCATCATATTTCTATAGGACTTCCCAAGGGTGCACCAAAGCAGTGAGATACATGCAAAGGGTGTACACTGAGGAAGTACACCAAATCCACATTTCATGATAAGGATAGTAGAGCGCAAGTAGTCCTTGAAATAGTTCACTCAGATGTGTGTGGACCCTTCTCGACAGCCTCAACGGACAAGCACATGTATTATGTTATATTTGTAGATGATTTCTCATGTAAGTGTTGGATTTTCTTCATGCACAAGAAAGACCAGACATTCTCCAAATTTTGTGAATTTAAAGCAATTTTT
>APFE031452218.1:4231-21317 GCA_000404065.3 Pinus taeda | reverse complement strand
AAGTAACTGATGAGTCATAAAATAAGTCATGGGGTTGCAATCAAAAATCACAGTTGTAATGCAAAGGAGAATATAGTGTCGAAAGCGTTGAACAACCTGAACAACATCCAAAGCCAATTTCTCGACATGAGCATAATGGGTCTCAGTATCGAGGAGATTGCAGCTAAGATAATAAATGACATGGTCATGACCTTCATCGTCGTCCTGCACCAATACCATAGCAATAGTGCTACAAATTGTAGCTAGATAGAGGAAATAATCACGATGATAGTTTGGAGGGCACAACAAAGGAGAACTAATGAGGATAGCTTTCAAGTCATCAAAAGACTTTTAGACAATCTCATCCCAACGAAATGGAGTTCCTTGCTTAAGTAATCAGGTGAACCCTGAAGCTAACTCACATAGTTAGGCACAAAGCGACAAAGGAAAATCGCTCTCTTGTAGACTCTGTAATTGATGCAACGAAGAGGGAGGGGTAGATTAACAATAGCCTTGGCTTTGAGAGGATCAAGATGAATACCATCCTTCGAAACAATAAAACGGAGAAGTCATATGGACTCAACACAAAAGATGCACTTATGTGGATTAAGCCGAATGTTATAGTGTCTACAACGAGGAAATATTTGTCGAAGGTGATTGGGATGGTCATGGTGCTTACATGAATGAGTAGGAAATTCATCCAAATAAGGCTAAATGATGTTTTTAATGTCATGAAAATCATAAGGCATCGCTCGTTGGAAATTAGTCGTAGCATTCTTAAGGCCAAAAGGGAGCTTTTTATATGCAAAAGTCCCCCACAGAAAGATAAAGGCGGTCTTTTGTTGGTCAGTGAGTGCAATGTTTATCTAGTTATAACCAAAAAAACCGTCCATAAAGGATAAAATCTCACTCTCAGCACATTAATCTATAATCTGGTCTATAAAAGGAGTGGGATAATTGTCCTTCAGACAGGCACAATTAATGTCACGGTAATCAACACAGACCCGAATGGTTCCTTGTTTCTTAGTCATCAACACGATGTTGGACACCCAATCTATTAGAGGTATAGGATAAATAAATCTAGCTTTAAGAAGTTTTTCAACCTCTCCCTTGATGGCGGCTGCTTTTCTAAGGTGCATCAAACGAAGTCATTGACGAACGAGCTTTGCATTAGGATAAGTCATAATTTTGTGCACAACTATACTTGGGTCAATGTTGGGAATTTCTTCATACAAACATGCAAAAACATCTCAAAACCCTTGAAAAAGATGAGTATAAAGCTTGATCCCATCAAGAGAACAAGTGACCCCAGTATGAACATTTTCAATGATATTAGGCTTAACATAAATGTAAATAGGCATTGTTTGGGTAATATTACCCATGTTCCCTTCTGACCAAACTTCATAGGTCATGATAGGCATCTGAAGTGGTTGGGTCGAGAACTGAGAAGAGAACTCCTCAAGACAGGTAGACATGACTTATGGTCCAGGTAAGAATGAGGAAAGATGATGAGTATCATTCCAAGGTGCTTCCTCAAGAGACATGATTTCCATGATACTTTCGTTAGTAGGAAACGTCTCAATTAAGGTATCGGAAGAATCCGAAGAACCAAGCCAAGGAGATTAAGAATACGCATTAAGAGACGTACCCAAAGCAGTGCAATCAGTAGATACCGAGGCTGAAGCTGAAACAATTTCCACATAATTAATCTCGGCAGGGCTTAACGGCATGACATCACCCCATGAATCAAATTGATTAGGAGGGGGAATGACCCAAGGATCAGACTTAACCGAGATCATGTTGACTGAGGCAGCATGTAGGGGTGGGAGAGGAAAAATACCCATTAAGGCGGGATATTTGAAAATTCCATCCGCCACACTCTTTTTCCCTTGATGAGGAAAACAGAGCACGCAGAATAGAGAGGAGGCTACAAAATGCATAGCATGGGTCCAACTTTGCCCGAGTAGAATATTATAGTTAAGATTAACATCAACAATTTCTTCTTTAACATTAACTCTCTTACCTTCCAAGGTAATGGCAAGATTAGGAAGGACACCAAATGGTCGAGAATCGCGTCCATCAAAGGCTTCCAACATGTTAGGAGATTGGTTTAGGGTAGGAGAGTTGATTCCCTTCCAAAAAGACATAGACATGATGCAGGTAGAAGCACCTTCATCAATGATGGTCCTGTGAATCATATTTTCATTAATTATCACCTGAATGAGAAAGGAAATCTGATGGGGTAAGCACGGAACACGGATTTCCAGATCAAAGTAGGTTGGAATCAGATGGATCAACACCTCCAATGGCCGACAATAATGCTTTCTGTTGAGAGCAACAGCTTTGAAGGACTTCAAGAGTAGACATGGCTAATGGAACTTGAGACAAATCCCCAATAATATTGTAGTGTTGAGTGGCTTGAGCATTTGGATTATACGAGGAATTTCGCAACACACCTCGAGAGGGTGGTTGGATAGCGAAATTCAGATTAGGTCGATCTATATGGAGAGGAATTGAGGTCGACGGGACAGAGGAGTAAGGGGTACTTTCACTCTCTTTCCCTATTGTTTGGGTTTGATAATCTTTAGATCTGGTAGCCACATTCATAGGTGTATTCATCATGAACACTCGGGAACTTGTGGAATTGGAAGAGTGAGGTTGGTTTATCATTTGGGTCTGCTAGGATGGAAGGGTTCTTTTAAGACAGTCGGGCTCCCTTTTTGCAAGAGACTAACTTCAGATTGTCGGGGACAATCTTTAGTGTAATGATCTTCCTCATAGATGAGGCATGGATGCTTCGGATTTATTTGAGAAGCATCGCCAACAGAATATTTAGGAGGGCCCTGTTTCGGGGCATTAGGTTTGGCCTTGCCTTTGCCTTGCTTTTTACCCTTAGAGGTTTTGTCTTCTATGGTAGACTAGATAGTATGATCCTTAGAGGTTTTACCATGACCAGATGAATTTCTAGAGGGATCATTGGAACCCATGTTCCAGACCGATTTTTTCTTGGGAGAATATTTCACGGGAGCCTAAGACATAGAACCAATCACTCCATTAACAAGTGGTGTAACCGAAGACTTCAATGATGTCAGATTGGATGATGGTCTTGGAGCATCGAGTAACATCTCATATAATGTGCCAGATTGCGAGTAGACGAGGTCTAAATACTGGGCATGAGTGATGGCTTGCTCCCCCATAACACACCCACCCACAACTATGTCCCTAGTAATTGGGCCAACGAATGATTTGGTGAACCATTCTATCAGAAACTGATTAGTAATTTCAAACTTGATCAGGCGATGCCAACGTCTCCATTCGTGGATGTGATCAAAGATATGGGTCGTAGTGTCTTGCTTAAGTGATGTAAGAAAATAGGTGCCAGTTTCATAGCAAAATGGCAACTGGAAATGAGTGAGGAATTCCATAGTGAGAGAGTTGAAGTCACTGTAGGTACCTTGAGGAAATTCGATGTACCATTTTGCTACAGCTCCTGTGAAAGTTCTTTGAAAAAGTCGGAGACGGATAGAATCATCAACGTATGAATTAGAGGAGCACTAGAGGTGATATGTCATCATGTGGGCTTATGGATCCTCCTTCGTTTTTCCCTCAAATTTGGGAAAATTGCTCGAAACTTTCATTGGAACTGGAGGCTAATAAGGCGAATGAAGGATAGGATCATTGGTGAGCCTTGAAACATTTGGCAGTTCCAACGTGGCCAAGAATGGAAATTGTGTATTAAAATGCATTTGGGGCCTCTGAGTAGAACTGAACTGCGGAACCCATCTTTGTTGGTAAATATTTTGCCCCCACGGTGGAGGATTTTCTCCATATGGAATCTGATTTTGCCCCCACTGTAGGTTACCTTGCCCGTAGGGATGATTCTGTCCTGGGTAGACTTGATATTGTCCTGCCATAGGCCATTGATAGGCATATGGGTTAAAAGGTTGTTGACTATGTTGACCTTGGACATAAGGATATTGAAATTGCTGACCCTGGACATAAGGATTTTGAACCTGATGCCCCTGGACATAAGGATTTTGAACTTGATGCCCCTGGACATAAGGATTTTGAACCTACTTCTGCAAGGGTTGAGCTTGACCTTGCAAAGGTTGACCTTGGCCCTGAATGGGATTACCTTGTTGATATGCATATACGACTTGCTACTGAAAAGGTTGGCTTTGCTACTACAAAGGCTGACCTTGGGGCTACTAAAAAGGCTGACCTTGGGGCTACTACAAAGGTTGGCTTTGTTTCTGCGAAGGCTAACCTTGTGCCTACTGCAAAGGTTTCCCCTACTGCTGCAAAGGCTGACCTTGCAAGGATGAAGGTTTTGAGGACTGTTGAACAAACTGTGTCTATGGTTGCAAAGGTTGCTACGACTGTTGCAAAGGTTTCCCTTGCGGTTGTAGCAGTTGTCCTTGTTGTTGAAATGCTTTCCTTTGCTGCAGTGAAGGTTTCCCTTGTTGCTACAAGGGTAGCTGGATAGTTCCTAGATAGTTCCCAAATTGAATCTAGCCATACCCACCAGGCATAGTGGATTGGTTAGGCTGAACATAAGCCCCAGCTTGGGGAATGTAAGGTGGATTTACCATAGCTTGTGAACCATATGGAACATGATATGATTGGAATGGAACCTTAGCCATGTAGGGTTATTGGTATTTGACGTTACTTGACCCGGATGGATCAACAAGGTTAGGAATAGCACCGTAAAAAGGTTGATGCGTTCCAACCATGTGAGTTTGTGATCCACTCACATTGGTTTGGCCTGACATCATGGAAATATTCGAATCTTTCCCCTGAGGTGGTGGAACAGTCTGTCCACTCATTGGAGGGGTAGAAGAACTTACCGAGAACTGACCTGAGACAGTCAGTTGAACAGGAAGAGTCAGCTGAAACGACAAAACAAGTTGAGATGGAATGGTAGGTTGAACCAGAACTGAAGTGACTGTAGTTCACACAATTGGTCGAGAGGTCGTGTTCTGGACAAATGGACCTGATGTAGGCATGGTGCCAGAAGACCAGATATGGTTCTAATACAATGACGAGGCACAAGGAGTGATCGAAACCAACTGAGCTAGAGAGGTATAACCATACAGCAATAAGAGCTCAGTAAACTCAGGATAAACACTAGACGAGATGCTTTCTGTATAACGGAAAAATTCCAGAGGGAACTCATATGCCTGCTCATCACCCACTTGAGGAGTGTGAGTAGTAGAAACTTTCGACTGACTCAGAGAGGAGACTGGGATTTCACCTTCTGACTCCATAGAAAACAACCAGCAATGAGCCGAAGATGAACGAGGAGACAACTCCAACGGAACACCAGGTTGATCATACGGACAATAAGGATGTTGTGGAGATACCACAAAAGGGTCTGCAACTAGTCCTTGCGGACTCTCACGAGTGTGGATAGGATTATCAGGGGATTTCGGGCTAGATTCGTAAGGTGAACCAGTATCTATCGAAGGCAGATGAGAAGACAAAGGCCGAATACTCAGAAAAATTCCAATTTCAACACCTTAATCCTCAAGCGACTGTGGAGGTTTAGGGAAAGTTTTGACCTTCCGGATGGAGAAGAGAAGAGGAGCAAGGCAAACCTGATGGTTCAGCCACGATGACTTTGTCTCAGACAAAAAAAGAAGAGATATTAATTTCAAGGCTTTTAAAATATATTAGGGGTATACTCATGATGTGGTCCAGAATAAGACTATCAAGAATGTGATGTGATCATGGGTGAAAAAAATAAGACGATGAAATAGACTCATGCCTTTTCATGTTTTAAGAGTCGAGAAAAAGGAAAAGGTGACTCTAGTCACTTTCGGTTTGAACAAACTCTCAAGGACAAGTGCTTGATGATCTTTTAAATTTAAAGAGTCAAAAAGACCAAAATGACTACTCAGTATAATCTAGGAAAAATGGATTACCAAGTAACTATGAACTATAGAATACCTCCAAGCAAACCAAAAAGTACGAGCAAGCAATCTCCCTGAATGTTGTGTTCAGTGTATCATGTTTACAGGGCGGCAGACTTGGCTTCCTATGGATAAAGGATTGCAAACATAGTGGGGTCTTCATTTATATACGTGATGGTACGGGGAGCACAAGTCCATGTCTAATGCCGAAGTGAACGACGGCTGCTAGGTTTAAAGACGTCAGAACACGTCTCTAGCGTAGACCTCTAAATGTGAGTGTTTAGTTTCAAATGCACCTTAGGTTAATTGAATATATTTTAAAGGTTTATCTTGAAATTAAGTGTCATTTTTTAGGCCCTATCGATGTCACCTGAAAAACTCTTATGTGCAACTATATGAGATAAAACCCTTTCAATTCGATGAATGCTTACACTAATTGAGAGAAGAGAAAACAATCAATGCAAAAAACAAGCAACTGAAAGTAAGATGACTCTTCACTACTTCACTTTTCAAAACAAAATAAAGAAAATTATTTCCACTTCCTACTCTTCCTACCAGATGCACTTCAACTAGTCCTTTTAACAGTAAAAGAAATTCATTTTATTTCAAATGCTCATGATGATGTAATTCTAGCTTTCAATGATGCTACTTAATGCAACATGTCAATTAATCAAACTAGAATGATGTATTTAGTTCAATGGATTGCTAAAATGAATCTTTCACATAAACATTTCAGTGAAAATTTCAAAGCAACCAAACATCAATCAAATGCAAAGCACGATAAAAAGAACTCCTTTGACAATATGCCAAGACAATCGAAACAAACTGAGTAATGTAATCTATGCTCCGAAAAGAGACGTTCAACAAGAGAAGAGCAAACGAAACTTTTTCACTTGTTCAATTGAAACCAAAGCAAGATAGATGCAAGGACTAAAACATAAAATGCATGAAGTAGCAATTCAACAACTTGAATTCATGAGAAGATAAGAAAATGAATGGACATTGACCTAGATGCCCTAGGGACACAAAGCATCCAAAAAATCAAAAAATCAAGTAATGCAATCTCAAACCAAACAACCAGACAAATCAAGCTAACAAAGCATTCTAGCCAGGGAGAATAAAGGCAAGCAAGCCAAGAGATGGAATCTATGAGGACAAGACACACATGCAATGATTTAAGAGAAACCCTTATTTTAACCTACAGGAATCAACGCGACTACCTATATAGCAACAAGCACCATAATTTAATAGCTTTGATCAAGGGATTCAAAGAAAAAGAAAAAAGTTTTGCAAACCAAAACCAGACCTATCACTCTAAATTCAAGAATCAAAGCAATAGATAACGCAAAGTACAAATTACAAAAGAGAAAGAGTGAAATGAGAAAATTTGTCACAAACCATGAAATGAAAAACAATCCAAAGAGGGGGATGGTTCCCCAATGGAGTCGCCAATTTGTGGAGTAGGAAGTTTCTATCTGCGGACAAAGACAATCCCTCTAGCCCAGGGGAGAGGGTCTAGCCAAAAACAAGACAATCTGACATAAGTCACCTTATATTGATAATGGATAAGATCCTACCTCTTGTATTGCTAATCATTGTTTGATGAAGTCCTTGCGCCTTTGCTCCAGCGATCAGCTCCTTAATGTCGATCAAGCACCTGAAACAAATGAACAAGAAACCAAAGGACACATGATAGCATACAATATATTCAACCTAATTAAGAGGCTAAGGAGTCTTAAGCTAACAAATAGAATATGCAATTGATAGAGGAAACAAAATATCAGTTGTATTATTATGACAAAAATGAAAGTACAAGCTTCGCCTTAGCGTTGCAGGTTTCCTTTGACGTGTCTGGGTTCCAACACCACTATTAGCATCTCATGATTCACCCTCAAACAATGGAAGGTCAAGGCTTCTTCCTCTTTTCTCCAAACCAAAAAAACCACACACTTATTCTCCCTTTACAAGCACAAACTAGAAGGCTAAAGCTCTCAAGAGTTGTTTTGGCTATCAAGATTTTGCAAATTATTCTAGCCCTTTCATTAGGTAGCTGAGGTTGGAAAAGGAAGAGTTTATATATCTTGAGAGATGGGAAATGGATCCTCTTATGATGGGAGAGGCCTTATCCCTTTTGGTTTGTTCCATTGTAATAAGGGAAAGAAGCCCAAATAGTCTCTCTTGGCTCTATCTCACCTAACCATTTACCA
This sequence comes from Pinus taeda, assembly GCA_000404065.3. NCBI lineage: Eukaryota > Viridiplantae > Streptophyta > Pinopsida > Pinales > Pinaceae > Pinus > Pinus taeda. Next base: position 13,219 of record APFE031452218.1, on the reverse strand, counting down.
CACTTACATCCACGAGCTTCTAGACCTAGAAGCTTCATCTCTATTTTTAAAAACTTTCCAAAAGAGGTTTGACATGGGTCATGAATGGATTACCAGCGCTATTCGGCACTACGCCCAATGTTAGACTCTACAAATCGGTGCAAGGAAGAAACTGAGTGATAGATCCGGCCTTGAAAACTGAGTTTGAAGGAATATTCTTGGGAAATGATGTAAGAGGGAAATGTTCTACAGATGAAGAGTGATGTAAGGACATACTCTTCATGATATTAAAACACATGAGACTCACTATAGAGGTCCTCGAGGGTCGAACGGGGAGTACAAGGATGGTGACAAAATTTGTGTAACAGTTGTGTCGTGTCTTTCCTTTTGTGTCTTGTTCAATAAGACCGTGCATGAAATTTTCTCTTGTCTAGCTCAAGAGAATAATTTGAAATTTTTTTGAAAAGGAGATTCTGATGACAAGCAACTCTTAGCTAACTTGTTTTCCTTTTCTTTGTTTGGGCCTACATATCTTTTAAAGTCAACGACGTCTAGATGGAAAATATGATCCATTCGAACAAAAAGCCATAAGTAGAAGCATGATGCCCGTATCTATTTTACGATCTCCATTCTTGACTTAGTATTGTAATTGAATGGTTTTTTTCTTGCGGATCCAATCAAGTAGAGAAGGGAAAGGAAAAAATTATGAGCGAGCATATTAATTTCAAAAGCATATAATAGTATCTGAAGGGATAATCTCTCTTTCTCTCACTAAGTCAGGATCCCTATTCCACCATGGAAATATAAACATCAATAAAATGCCAATGATAATATTGAAAATAAAATAAAGGGTGAAAGAAGTAAAAGTCTTCCTGGACAGACAGGGGAAGCAAGTAACTTTGTTGGGGTACTGACCAGGCTCACTAGCAGTGAAGAAATGCTTGTTTTCCTAAGGTGACTCCATTGGGGTATTGAAAAGGATTTTTGGCAGTAGAGCAACACCAGAGATGGAACTAAAAATCTGATTATATTAAACTTGTGAATATACACTAACCATCTCCCTCACCAAAATGATTGAGATATGGTAATCCTTGTAAATGTTTTTAGTTGAGAAAGGGGATAGAAGATACTATACTTATAACTGGGATAAATGGGAAAGTTGAGGTAATCCACATGGTGAATCAATATCTCCCGAAATATTAAGACTTTGAACTCATAGGTAGACCTAAGAAGAGAAGTTGGAATTATTCCATTATGCCGCAAAGTGTTGTCGTTGCGACAAATACCCACCAAAATTTTTCTTACACTTGAATTTTGGTGCCAACTTGTGATCCTACAATTTGTCGTTCCAAGTTAATAATAGTTGGTTCATGATCGGTTGGTTTTTTTCTAAGTCTTCAAGCCTTCTTCTGAGATTTTAAATTTCGAATTAACTTGCTTACACATTCTTATATTTTTATGCATTCACGAGTGCACCTCATTCAAGCAAGCATAATAGTCCAGGACTATCCTTGAAAATGGGAATTGCACAATTCTTGAGATTAAGGCTTGTGCAATCCCCAGGAATAGTGATTGCATAGTCATGATTGACAGTGACTGTGAAGTCCATTAGGATAGTTCATTGAGCAATTTATGTTGATAGTCCATGTGCAACATTATTCAATAGTCTCTCTCACTATTTGTTGCAATCGATCATCATTCTGGGGAGTTTTCTCAATTGTCGCTTTTGCACACCTTCGTTTTCACAATTGTAACTTTTACTTTCATGACTTTCATTTCTGTTTGATTTCACTTTCACAAGTGTCTCTTTTTATTCGCTTTGGAATGTATCATTTTTACTTTTTCTAGCTTTTGCAAGAGTCGTTTTCACTTTTCTTACTACCACAAGTGTCGCTTTTAACTGTTTTTACTCCTGCATGTGTTGCACTTTGGCACATCAGTACAAGTAGTTTTAGCACACTCTTCTGCATTAATTGATCATATATATCATAAGGATATGTGTTATACACTCTCCCATATCTTAGCACACTTTCTATTTATATTCAACACTAACTTGTATTTTAAGTGTTGCAAAGCTATGTTTCAATGGTCGCACTTAGAAATAAGTTCACTTTGTTGTCGTTTCAAAGTGTGTTTTTTTCTTTTGGGTATTGAGCATTCTTTTGGCTTGTGTGAATGTTGAGTGTGAGGCCATTGTTTTAGGACTTGTTTGCATGTCTTTCTCTCTCTTATCTTATTGATCCCACACTTAGGCATTTTTGGATAATTCATTGTCTGTGCAGCTTACTAACTCTCTCCTGGAACTAGTCATTGCGCAGTCTCAAGTCACAGTGAAGCCTATTGGACTCTTGGAACTGCACACTGCATATTCATTACCTCGAAGGACTATGCATTGTACAATCATAGTGCTAATTATATGCCTCTTGTCCCTTAAAACTACACCATTCTCCCTCCCAGTCAGTGTTCCATTACACACTATGCATCCTTAGTCAACAGTCAGGCCTCATTGCCTCCTTGACTTATGCAACTATGGAATCACTTGGCTTAGTATTCCCTGAATTGCACATTACACAATCACATTGAGCAAGCATGCCTCAACTCCATAGTTCTTCCTCCCAGTCTCTCAAACACTATGCATTTCACAGTCACAATGACTAGATCATCATTATTGCCTCCTAGAACTACGCACTACACAATCCCTGAGCCTCATTCTTAGTCCTTCACTTTATTTTGGCTTGATTAACATGTTGCATAAGGAACAAGATAGACTAGGAGATTTCATGACTAATGTTTTCTTGTCATGACTGAATTCCATTTGCAAGTATTGTTACCTTGACATGACAGGATGTTTCTTAAGGAGGAAACCAAGGAGATGCTACAAGAGATCACTTGCAGAGAAGAAGCACCAAAGGGACCATCATGAAGAACCTAAAGGAATCATGGACCAAGACAAATACATGGCAACTCATACTATCTTGGAAGGTTTTGACACTCGTATAAACCCTTTGGAGGGTGAAGATGGTAACCAAGCAAAGATCCATCGTGAAGAAGTCAAAGTCATAGAAGCAAGGAGAAAGGTTTGGCTTGGACACATCACAGTGAAATTCCATGTCATCAATGCCAACTCATGGCTTATCCAAGTGTCATCACAAAGTGATATGTATCAATGTGCCTTGCCACATCATTTGTGGAATGTAATTATTCTATCTTCATAAATGAGAAAATGTAAAATGTGTGGAAGACCAAAGGTCCCACATGGAATGTGAAAAGTCACTAAAAAGTTCTAGAGCCATTAGAAGTTCAAAGGTCATGTATGGATTTGAAAATTCATAGTAGAAGCTCAAGAGTCATGAGGGAGGTCACGAGTCACGTAGGAGGTGAAGAGACACCTCATTTGTTATAAATAAACCCTCATAACTCAAGAAACTGGATTGAAATTCGGACTTTGTACTTTTCACCTTGGCTTCTCTAGTTTGGCATAGGAGAGAAGATCTTTCTTTGGAGGAGCAAGTGGTGACTTAATGTTCCACTATTGGGGCTAGTGTGGTAGAATTGTAATTGTGTATCTTGGAAATTTCACTTAATATATGAAGCTCTCAGAGCCGACACACTTTCATGCATATGTCATGAATGATTATGATATTATTCTTTCATTGTTTCTTGTATTTGTTTATATTAACACATACTAATAAAAATAAACTATTTCATTGGCTTTAGTGTACATCTTGTTGAATGTGAATTGTTATTTGTTTTTATGATCGTTTTTATCTTGTGAATTAATTTGCGGGTTAATCATGATTCTTTCATGCTCTTGTGTGTCTCTTTTGGAATAGTACTATTAATTTTCTTCTAGACACTCGTTCTCTCTTTTCCCTTCCATGAATGTATGATATATGCATTGTAATCATATGCCTTTCAGTGTCAACTTACTTACTTGTTTCAAAGATTGTTTACATAATATCTTATGTTGATAACTGCAGCCAAGACAAATTCCTAAGGATAATGGCAATCGATCGTATTTTCGGTTGGGGCTCCTAATCCAAACGATGTGAGGTCTAATTGGGACTTCATACTAGGGAGACCCCCTTAGTTGACACATTTCCAACACTACCAACACAGCGATATTATATTTCTCTCTTTAAACTATCCCTTTCATCTAGAATTCTAGTTGTTGTAATGGATCCTCTAGTGAGAATCATGTTGTTAAGTTTTCCAAACAATCTAGAGAGGATCCTCAGCAGTTGAAACCACTCTTATGTTCATGAAATTGAGGCCACAGATTCAACTCCTATGGATGTTAATGGATACCCCAACTCTTATGTCTTTATAGTTGACATGTTCGGTTGTTGCAATGCTTCTATGTATGAAGATGAGGAGATATCCATGTGTTGATCACTATTTTTTATCAGTTATAAATATATTTGAAGTTCTTATATTTTCATATAGTTTATAAATTTATTCAAGCAACTTAGCCATATTATTTTTTCATTTGGTATATAGTGTCAAATACCTCTCTTGTGAAAAACCCTATACTTATCTAATTTAATTTAGTCAAGATGGAAATATGGTGGGATTACTCACCACTTCATTCCCATATCCTTGTCTCCACATATTACTTCCATAATTAGTCATTTTCTTAGTGTCAAGATATCTAGATGACTAAACCCCATTCAACCATTTACACTTTGTCCACACGTCCCACTTTCCACATTCCTTCATAGTTAGTATTTTCCAATAGACTTTCAATAAAGCATTGCTTTCAAGCAAAATTAAAGACTCGACGCCATGACATCCTTTGCACATCTTAGTTGATCTTAGCATTTAATATGTGTTTTTTAAATTTTCGTGGATATTCCACTGGATAGTTCGTCACAATAGATCTGATAACATTATATTTAAAATCTAAAAATTCTACACTATTACAATTTTATTAGATTTTTGGATCTATAGATTTATTGTTAATAATGCATGTATGCAAACAAAAATTATGCAGAAAATAGAGAACGAAAAATAAAATCTCACGCACACATATTTGACATAAGATATGCTTTAGGAAACCCTTTCGGGAGAAAAACCCAGCTGGAAGGTGAGGCTACTCCGCTCCCTTTCTCTGGATGGAACATATGGTTGCGAGTACAAAGAAGTATGGCCTATGGCCTATGGGATGCTACAGTGCACAAATCTTCTATGTTTTCTCTATATTTTATCCCTCTTGGTTATTTTTTCTCAGATATGGAACAAATGCACTCGAAAGAATGGAATCCCTTTTTCCTCTTAGTGGTCAGGTTATAACATAGCTCGATATCCTACTAGTGATTAGGTTTGACTTTATCAACTCTTAACTAGAGTTACAATATTGACTCTTCTAGGGTCTTTTACATCATAATCACATGGATATATCATTTTCCTTGAATAATGGAGGTTAAAACAACATCCTCTTGAGCTATTATGGTGAAAACAGGAAGGTCAACTTCTGTGGCATAACTTTGGCATACAAACTATGATTGATGCAATTATAACATTATTGGAAAGGTCTTTGTGTGCAGAATGATATGAAAAGGCATGGCACCATTGCGGAAAATGTTTGCCCCCAAAAAACATCATTTGATACCTCAAAACGCTCTGAAAATGTTTCAAACCTTGTTTTGATAAATTGGGTCCCATCGGTAAAAACAATCTTGTGAGTTGATTCCTCCATTTTTTCCACTCTAAAAGAATCAAGATGGATGAAAAACAATATAATGATCCAATTCATATCACACCTACCCATTTTGAGAGGTTTTCTGTCCCTAAAATATTCTATTGAATCAGGTGTGGAAAATGTTCCTCCACCTTCTCTCTAGTGTACCATTTAGATTTTCCTAGAATTTGACCTTTCAACCCATACTGCCAAAGGTCATGTTGTCCCTATCTTGTAGTTTTGGACCTATTCTGAAAACTATATATTTTGTCAACTATGCCTGAGCATCTAGTGCCAAATCTTCCATAGAATGTAGGACTTGTTCCTCTTTTTGATCTAACATGGAAGGCTCATAGAGTTTTAGATTCTTTACTTTCACAACTGAGAAAATGTGCATATTTGGTGGTAAACTGAGTCGATATGCATGATCACCCACCTTCTCTAGTGTCTCAAAGGGACCATATTGCTAGGATATTCCAACACATAGGAAATAGTTAAGTATAACTTGGTCTAGTGTAGAGTTAGGTAAAGTGTGTTTCTTTACTATGTACTTTTCTAACTTACAATTCGATGGTCACGATATGTAGTGATCTGACGGTTCATTCTCTCCTCGGTATTACCGACACTTGATCCATGGCTTAACACCCAATTGGTCCATGATCTCTATTTAAAGAGCGTGGAGGGTCATTTGTAGGTTAACCATTCATGAGAGAAGCTTATGTAAATTTTCATTCTTTTATTAATAAATTACCTGAAGTGGCCACGTTGGCTCAAGCTGTGGATTGTTTTCCTCTTTGAGGGTTTTAACCACGTCAATAACACTGGTGTATTGATCTGTGATCTGGTTGTGAGTGGTTTCTTTTGGTGTTCTGTCTGAGGAACTTACCCTATAAATTCCTACATGGTATCAGCGTTATTTGAGCGCTGCATCCGTTGGTGATCCAAATCTAAAGCCGGTAGAACTGCATCTGACTGTCGTTTCCTAGATCTACTGTTGTTGACTACTTTCGAGCCAAGAGAACTGCTCTATTGTGTTAGGAGCATCTGTTCCAGTGAGGAACCCCTTTCGTTTCACGCGAAAAGGTTTCTGGTAGCCGTAGCTACGTCATTTTTAAGATCTGGAGGTATACAGTGTTTATTTGCAATTTCTAGTTATTTTCTCTCTGTTTATTTCGATTCATTTAGCTCTTTGTTTTTTTATTACCAGATCTATACCTTTCATTTCTATGTATGCTCTTTTCCCCATGACTCTATGTGATCTGGGCATATCAGAAATAGAAAGGAAGGATTTTTCTCATGCGTATGCTCTTTTCTGTCGCGCCTTAGTGTGATCTCAGAAAATCAGAAACATTGAGGAAAATATATAGTTTCCAGGTAAAGCTAACTTCAAGTCACAAGGTTTGTTTTTTTTTGTATGTCCATTTTGGGTTTTGTGTTTTTTGTTTTTTAGGAAAAAAAGAGCTTTCTCAAGTAAGCACGCAGCCCAAAGCTTCAGTGACTAAAAAAAAAAAAAAACCCTTCCTCTTTTCCAAAAATTACTAACCTTTTAATCTAGCTCACTTGGTCCAAAGCTACTTTATGAGAATAGAGGTCTTGAGTTCAAGTATTTCTTGGTCCAAAGCTACTTTATTAGATTAAGATTGGAAGGGGGGCAGATTTTTTTTTTAATATAACGTTATCATTCATTTCCGCACATTCCCGCACTTCGTCGACATCTTCAACAACTTTTCTTCAAAAAGCCATAACTTCTTCATCCGGAAGCCGTTTTCAGAGCCGTTTTTTTTAATCAACCTATTTTTTCGAGATATTTCCATTGGAACACTTATTTCCATCATATACAGCTTTATTTTCTATTAAAAATGGAAATTCCATGCCAAGTTATTCTTGACAGCACGAACTACTTCCAATGGTGGTCCTACATTATGGATTAATTAGAAGTAAAGGTGTTTACCGAATAGCCTCAGGCCAAGAAATCAAACTGAAAGATGAAGATAAGGCAACCAAATGGGAAAATAGGCAAGATCAAGCACGTGGGTTGATAGGGATGTCTATTTCTCTAGACTTTAGATTCCATATCGCAAAACTTGATACTCCTGATGAAGCAATGAAACAAATCACTAAAGTTTTTGGAATTAAAAATGAAATTAGAGCCCATCAACTCGAAAATAAGTTCCTTAAATTGGACCCCAATAATTTTTCTTAAATTGAAGATTTTTTGTCCAAGTTCAAGACCCTTAGACTTCTCTTGGAAGGTGTTAAGGTTAAGAAAGAAGATGGTAACCTTATCTATTCCATTCTTACTAAGTTGGGACCAGCCTACTCTGTGTTTGTTTCCACCTTCCATTTTATAAGAGAAGCCTTCATTTCTCAAGGAAAAGCCTACAAGTCCCCTTCCTTTGATTCCTTTTGTGATTCTTTAATAAGAGAACAAGAAAAATTCTTACACATTGGTCTTCTTAGTCTTGAAAACTCTTCTAAGAAAGCCTTAGCCGCCCAGCAGCAACCAAATTCAAAGAATCATAAGAAGTCGTATCCTAAAAAGAATGGTCCTAAGCAATTTCAACCTCAAAATGAAAAATCATTTTAACAAAATGATAAGGCAAATAAAAACAAAGGGAAGAAGATTGATAGACATTGCCACTTTTGTAATCGAGATGGCCACTAGAATAGAAATTCTTTCAGAAGATGGAAGCCTTGGAAGCAGCAATGAAGAAGCATAACATCCATTTGGAGCACTCTTCAATTTCAACTTCATCTTCAGGAATAGCACTTTATGCATGTGGTTGTCAAACATCTAGATCTGGATATGCACTAAATGTATTTGCTTCTTCTAATTCTCATGAGTGGCTCATTGATTTTGGAGCTTCTTATCACATGGCCAAAAATAAAGCCATGTTTTCTTCTTTAAATTATTGTAACACCAAAAATATATATGTTGGTGATGATAGATCTCTTAGTGTTGTAGGGACTGGAACTGTTCATATAGACAATGGTCAATTTAATGATGTATTATGTGTTCCAACCTTATCCGCAACCTTCTATCTATATATCAGATAACTCATTCAGGTGAAGATAAAATCGTTGAATTTTCACCTCATGATGTTGTAAATAAGGACCTAAGAGATCCTAGACAAATTTTAGCTATTGGCATTGTTGATGATTCTACAAGGTTGTATAAGTTTAACAACTTTGGGTCATCAAATCTTCCCTCGGTATTTGTTGCTCATAATGATGAAGTGAGCAAACTTTGGCATGAGTGATTTGGTCACTTAAACAATCTCCCTTTAGAATATATGTAAAGAAAATATGGTGACAGGTCTTCCAATGGT
>APFE031452209.1:57434-95599 GCA_000404065.3 Pinus taeda | reverse complement strand
TTGGAACAAAAGGTTAAATTGGAGTATGTTCCTTCTAAGGAACAAGTAGCTGATATTCTCACCAAACCACTGCCCAGAGAAACTTTTGAATATCTCAGACAGAAGCTGGGAGTAGTTGATGTATCATCTTGCTGTTAAATATTGTCTGTTTCACAGAAAAATGGTGTACGCGTGTTGGATGAGGAGGATCCGCGTACATACGCCGGTTTGTGCAGAGAAAGTCACGTATATGGAGGTTTGATGGATATCAGAAGGAGCAGGCTCTGGTTGAAGTTATTCTGATGTGGGTCTGACAGAGACCATCCGGCACAGGTTCAGGGGGAGCAGATATTCTTCTAATAATGCATTGTTGGAATTATCTTAGAAGCTTTTGATTCTGGTTCATAGCTATTGTTGATTTCAGGTGGAACAGAGGCAGAGGGAGAACAGAAGGAAATCTTGGTAGCTGATCTGAATGGTGATTGACAGTTGCTGCTGCTATCAGTGTTGATGACTTTCATAAGTCTTGTTGTTTAAATATTTCGTCTCTATGACATGTATCTTTTTCTTTTATAGTGTCAAGGTCATGTAACGGCCTATATTGGTTTCCCCACTATGCCTGGGATGAAGATGTACTATATTTGGTCATCATATGTAATATTCTGATGTATTCCCACTTCGTTGGATGGATGATCCCCACTTGGTTAGGTGATGGATGTATGTATTGAGTCTTTTGGTGATAGGAAGGTCTTGTTTGATGCATAAGTCTTGGTTCTTCTTGAAGAACATATTTTTGCAGATCTTGCCTACAGTCAGGGGGAGCATGGTCAGCACAGTAGGACAAAGATTTCAGCATGTACTCAGGGGGAGCACATCCCTTTGCCCTTGATGATAAAGGGGGAGAATGATCTTGAGGATCTAGATGTTGCCATCAAGTCCAAAGGGGGAGATTGTTGGCATTATGGCACAGGTTTGGATCTATGGCACAGGTGTTGTCCTTGATGGCAACTCCCTTTGGTAACAGATATCAGTTCAGGCACTCAGAAAGAAGAAAAAGACATATACGCAGGTTCATCTAGACGAAGGCGCGTATACACGCGGGTTATTCATTACAAAAGCGCGTATATGTTGGGGATCATACTTTTGGTCCATGGTAGTTAGTTCTTGGGATTTGAACCTATGTTTTGGACCATGGCGTCTTGTTAGATGTGTTGATCCCTAGTTTTGGGTTCATGGTACTGAAATGTTATGGTTTTGGACCATGGTATTGAGGAAGGCCCAAGACTATAAAAGAGGAAGGAGATCTTGTGGCAAATGATCATCAGGATTATTATTGAAGATCTCAAAAAGGGCTAGAATTGGTATATTGGTAATTGGGTTATGTTGCAGATCTAGATCTGAATGAAGGAGGAACCTTGGTGCAAAAGGAAGGATAAGTTTTATTCATGGGTCATAATCTTTAAGCTTGAATGATAGTATCTTTGTATGATTTTGATCTGCTAGATGTGGCGCTTGCTTGATCTGTAAGTCTGATAATCTGGGTTAATCAGTGATTGAATATCTAGAAGAGTGTGTTATCCTTTATAGATATGTACGCAGGTTCAGTGAAGCGAAGTCGCGTATACACGCAGTTTTGGTGAAGTAAAGAGGCGTATACGCAGGTTGTCTCATACGCAGATGCGTATGCACGCAAGTTGCAGGCTGTTGAAATAGCGTATATGCTTTAAGTTGTGATCTAGCTGCTTTTGTTTATTGTTGTTGTGTTATGGGTTTTGTTTCTGTTGTGTGGTTTCTGGTACTGTGTTTTGGGTACAGCTATAAGAGAAGTATCTACTTGATCTAATTGGTGAAAAGGAGATTGGTTGATGGAGAAATGCTTGATGATTGATTGATGTTCATGGATCCAGTCTGAAAATTTATGAAACGTGGTCCCTAGAAGAAAGAGAAGGTTGTAGCCTTCCGTAGGCCAGCACCTACGTACTAGTATCTTGGCTAGTACAAGAGCTAAAGGGGGTTGTAGCTCCCTTCCAGGAGAAGCTGGAAAACGAGAGAGAGTTGTAGCTCTCCGCAAGTTGCAGCCTGCGTACTGGTAAAGGACTGCACCAGTACATTGTAAACATAAGTTTTTAATTAAAGAAATATAGAGACGAATTGCAGCAGGTGGTTTTCACCCACATTGGGTTTCCATCTTATATCTTGTGTTCTTGTGTGTGATTGTCTTTCTTCTCTATTTTACTGTCTCTGATTACTGGTTATTTGATTCTGCATCACAGATTAACAATCATCATCAGAAAGTTAAAGTAAATTAAAAGTTTGCTTTGTATACGCGGGTTTCCTTCTGAATAGTTGCGTATATACGCAGTTTTAATTATCTGAAGTAGCGTATACAATCTGGTTTTAGGAAATGAATATTTGACCTAATAATACTGATCACCCCCCCTCTCAGTATTATTTCCAACATATAATTCTACTATAACTTTGTTCACTGATCAAATTGGAAAGAAAGAGTTATATTTCAGTTTCAAATTTAACTTTTCAATATTACCTATTTAAAAGAAATTACTTGGAAAAAAAAATCATATTTTTAAACCCGAATTTCAAGTACCCTTGAACAACAGCTTTTGAGTGTTCTTCGTTAATAGCTTCTATCTCCCTTTTATGAAGTGGTTTTTTTTTTTGCTATATTCACTTCTTGTTGATGTTATAATGTGATTTCTTGATTTTTTCAAGTGACTTTCTAATTCTGAAACTCGTTCTCTTTCATTTTTGAGTAGTGAGTTTACTTATTGACCATATGTTTGCACTAGCAAATCTAATGCATCAACCATCTCCTCAACAAAATCTTCAAACATTTAGATCTGAAACATTCCACAAAACCATTGACTCGTTGGAAGTTTCAAAAGCTGAGATGTTTTTCTCTTTTTATGTTTTTTTTAAATAGTTTTCTTTTGACTACCAAAAACATAATTATTTAAAGATACCATAATATTTTAAGCAGAGCAAGGTTCTATCAAAGTTCATTATTTTAGTTAATGGTTGAGTTGAAAAAGCAATGATTGAGTACCAATTTGTTATAGTAGCTGCAACACCCTCCAAAATTTTGATTTGCATCCAAATTTCGAAGCCTTCCTTGGTTTTTTCTTTTGATAGTTGCAAACACTCGAACTCACCTCATAAGCTATTATGAAGTCTTTTCTACCATTTCGCTTGTTTGACGAGTAGTTGTCTTTTGACATGTTGATTGATTTGTCGTGCGTGTGATCTAATGCTATTGATTTTGAAGGTTCGGTTTTGTGTGTTTCAATTGTCTTCGCTATATAAACATTCGGCATACTCACACACAAAGTTGTAAACAATGTCCTGCAAATTTTCTCATGGTCGTCTGAAGGTCTATCACAAGTGTCGCACTTGTCGCTTTCAACTCCAAGACAATGTCACCAAGGACATGTTTTGTCTTGTTGTTATGGTTGTCTATGTTGTCTCATCGTCGAGTATTCTAAGTGTATGTTCATAATTTCAATCTGCACATTTTTGCTTGCTTTCAACACTTCACCATTTTCCTGAAAACCTGCCCGACCAAACAACCCTCTTCCATCAGACCCCAACTGAGCTGCATTGTGCAATCTCATCCTTAGTGACCCTACTCTGCTACCCGGAACTGCATAGTGCTTGAGGTTGTCCTCCAAGTCAGCTTCACGGTGCAATCCCGGAGGTGAGCAACTTGTCTACCTCCCAGAATTGCATAGAAATTGCTTCCTTGTACAACTAAACTGCACATTTCTCAAACACGGTCATCAACTCTCCTCCTTACCTGTCAGATGATCCAAGTGGATATTGGTGGCCATTCGCCTATTCCACTTGGACCCCCACCATTGTTTCTTTCAATTTTTTAGTCTTGTTATGTAGCACAATTTACTATTTTGGCAATTGTTCGAGTCTTCAACTTCCAGAGCTGTTTTGAGGCCCTAAATGACGTTCTTTTGGAAAACTGGGGCAAACATGAGCTTTTATTAGATGTTGGCCATTCAAAAATTGTAGTGCTTGGATAGATCTTTCTAACAAGGTATTGTGTGCGTCAAATAGAGATCGTATGCCAAAGTTATGACCCTAGGAAGTTGATGTACCAATTTACCCAAGCGGGGCCCATAGTTTGGTGCTTCATCTTCTAGGGTTCAGTTTTTGGATGTTTAGGTTTTCCATTGTTTCTCAACAATAAATAGGCCTTTGAGCCTCATTGTAACATAGTTCAAAGGCATGTAGCCGTCACATCTCTTCTCAGAGATAAGCTACCATCGCTTGAGCTAGCCTTATTTCCATTTAGTTTTTAAGCATATTTCAGTATTTGTTATTAATGAAATGAAGTGTTGTTTCTGCTGCATCTTTATATTTATGGGTATATTTGTAATTTGTTGCATTCTTATTTAAACTTTTGCTCGATTTCGATGGTGTACTGGTATGTCGTGCCAAGCGAGGAGATGTCTAGGAACTCCATCTCGTCCTGTATATACCTGTGTAAGCAGCAAGGTACTTGAGTACCAAATGTTTCTCAGAATTCTTAATACCCAACTTCATGTGAAGGGTATGAAAAACATTGGTAAATTTTGGCATATCTTGGTCCCTTCTTTGACGCAGCAGTCCACTTTATGTATTTATCCTCATAGCTCCCGACAGGGTAGTACAACTCCTTGATGGCGTCCCAGAATGAATTCCAAGTGGGTGCGGCTGAAAATAATGAGGTCTTACTTTCATCCTTCTGCTCGCAGTAGGTTTCCCACCAGTCCTTGACGTGGGGGTGGCTTTGAGAAGAGAAAAATTAATCTTTTCTTGGCCAGAAAAATCATGAATAGAAAAATATCCTTCTAGTAGATTTAACCATTTATCTGTTGCATCTGCATCTATTTGGCCCTCAAATATGGGAATGTCAAAGTTTACTTATACCTTAAAAAGAGTGGAGCCTCCAGAGTGGCTGTTGGATGTGGATGTGTCGTCAGTGGGTAATCGTTGAAGGATCTCATAAAAGTTATCAATCATCACGTTCTTCTATTTCTTAAGGGCCTCCTCGAGCAATATTTTGATAGGATCTCCTACTCCCTCATCTTTATTTTCTTCCCCCATGGGTGATCGTTGTGGTTTGTGAGGTTGATCTTGCAAAGGTTCAACCAGATTGAGCCCTAACTCCTTATATCCCGACCTCGTTGGGGACATGCAAGAAAAACAGAGAAAGAGAAGACCCCTCTTATACCACTAATCCGGATTTAAATAGGAACGCAACAAATTATAGATATACCCATAAATACAGAGATACAACAGAAACAACACTTCATTTCATTAATAACAAATATTGAAATATGCTTACAAACATAATGGAAATAAGACTAGTTCAGGCGATGGTAGTTTATCTCTAAGAAGAGATGTGGCGGCTACATGCCTCTGAACTGTGTTACAATGAGGCTCAAAGGCCTATTTACTATTGAGAAACAATGAGAAACCCTAAACATCCAAAAACCTAACCCGAGGAGATGAAGCGCCAAACTATGGGGTTTGTTTGGGTAAATTGGTACATCAACTTTCCGGGGTCGTAACTTTGGCATATGATCTTCGTTCGACACGCATAATACCTTGTTACAAATATCTATCTGAGGAATACAACTTTTGAATGGCCAATATCAATTAACACCTCATGTTGGCCCTTGTTTTCCCAAAAAATGTATTTTAGGGCCTCAAAACAGCCCTAGAAATTCAAGACCTGACAAACTACCAAAAATAGTAAATTGTGCTAGAAATAAGGAAACTAAAAAACTAAAAAAAAAAAATGGTGGGGGTCTAAGTGGAATAGGAGGGTGGCCAAAAAACAAAGCCAACGTGGGGCAGCCAAAGACAACGCGCCAAAGTCGCAAGCAAAGAACAACACCACAAGTTCGAAAAAGGACATGGAAAGTGGTGTGAGTTCCATAAGAGCTCCACTAACAACACAAGTGTGTCGGGCAAAGAAGTCACTCGTGGCTGAGCTGAAGGCTTCAGTATCGAATGCATACTCTGACTCAGAACTCGACAAGGGGAATGACAAAGGGAAGAAGATTATTGATGTGAAGTCCAACGCCATTGTTTCCACCACGAAGATTCAGAAGGAGGATCCTGAAGCTCCAGAGGAGGAGGAGCGCCTCTTCCACTCCCAGATGTGGGTAAAGGGTTCCCCACTACAGTTCATTGTCAACAGTGGGAGCCAAAAGAACCTCATTTCAGCAGAGTTCATGAAGTGGTTGGGCTTACCGACCACAACACGCCCACAACCATACACCATCGGGTGGCTTCACCAAAGACATGATCTTCGCGTGAGCCAATATTGTTGCCTTCCATACAACATCAAGCCCTTCACGTATGAGGTATTATGGGACATTGCTCCCCTTGATGTTTCTGATGTATTATTAGGCCAACCATACATGTGGAAGCGACATGTTGTGTATGAGTCAAGGCTTCACGTTGTTATTGTTACCTTGGTAAATAAGTTGAACAGGATACCAGAGGTATCACTGCCTACCAACATCTCTTTGGTTACTGCAAAACAATGCAGTAAGCTCATTTCCAAAACCAAGAAATTTGTTTTTCCGATGATATGCCCTCAGTGAAAGAAGAAGATGGTGGTCATAACCTCCAGATAGGGCCCCTCCGCACAACAACAATAGATAGACAAGGTCGTGGAGGAGTACGATGACATTTTCACCTCCCCGTCAAGGTGCCTTAGCACTTTCAAGTCAAGCACTCCATTGATTTGACCACAGGTGTGTCGTTTCCCAATGGACCAATCTATCAGCGCTCCATTTTAAAGAACAATGAAATCAAGAGGCAAATTTAGGAGCTACTACAAAAATGTCACATCCAACCGAGTTCATCGCCCTATGGGAGCCCGATCATGTTGGTACATAAGAAGGATGGGACTTGGAGACTCTGTATTGACTATCAGGTGTTGAACAAGATCACTATCCGGAATAGGTACCCGATCCCACGGATTGATGACCTTCTGGACCAACTCAAGGGGGGAAATATTTCAAGATCGAATTGAAGTCTGGATATCACCAGGTACTAGTCAAACCCTTCGATGTGTGGAAGATTACCTTCAAAGAAAAGGAGGTCATTTTTGAATGGTTTGTTATGCCTTTCGAGTTGACAAATGCTCCTGCAACCTTCATGAGGCTGATGGATGACATCTTGTGGCCATTCACCAACTCATTTGTAGTGGTATACTTGGATGACATCCTGATCTTAAGCAAGAGTTGGGAAGAGAACCTCCACCACATCCAACATGTTCTCCAAATATTGTGGCAACACAAGATGTGTCCCAATTTGGAGAGATGCACTTTTGGCATGACCGAGGTTCAGTATCTGGAATACATTATTGATTAACGAGAGGTGCATGTGGATCTAACCAAGATCCAATTCATTCAGGATTAGCTAGCCCCAACCACTCTAACAGAGCTTCGCATCTTTCTGGGTCTTGCCAATTTCTATCACAAGTTCATGTTGGACTACTCTCATATCACATGACCCTTAAGTCAAGTCACTAAGGGATGAGTGAAAGCAAAATTATTTTGGCCTAGATCTCAACAGAAGGAATTCACAGAGTTGAAACATCGCCTTTGCTCTGCACCAGTGCTCACATTACCAAACTTGTAACAACCATTTGAGATTGAGACAGATATCTCTGACTTGCTATTGGGACAGTGTTTACTCAACAGGGGCATCTAGTGTCATATCATAGTGAGGCACTTTCAGACACAGTTCGGAAGTATCCCACTTATGACAAAGATATGTATTCCATTGTGCAAGCGTGTCGACAATGGAAGAATTACATTTTGGGGAAGGAAAAGGTCATCCACACAGACCACCAACCGCTACAATTCATACAAATGCAAGGGAAGTTGCAGAATGATCGCCATCAGAAGTGGTCCACAAACCTGTAACAGTTCCATTTTAATATCAAATACAAGAAGTGAAACACCAAAAATGTTGTAGTCTACCTCAGCCGACCACAGATCATGGTGTTAACCACCGTGCTCAACTCTTGTGGGCACAAGACTTCTGATTGGCCACTTCTCTACAAAAGTGACCCAGAATTCAGCCACACATACTAGATGCTCTTGGAGGGTTAGCAAGTTCTAGATTTTCACCTCCAAGATTCCCTGTTATGCCACTTGGGACACATTTGTGTTCCTTCAAGAGAGCGTGCCAAGGTGATTTGGGAAGCGCACTACGGTCGTGCCGTTGGGAATCTCGAGGTCGAGAAAATGGTGGCAGTATTGCAAAAGTATTTCTATTGGCCAAATCTTCGACAAGATGTCGGGAATTACATCAGATCCTACACTGCCTACATCATTCCCAAACCGACCATGAAGAAGCAAGGACTCTATACTTTGTTGCCTACCCCTAATCGCCCTTGGGAATCCATCTCCATGGATTACATGTCGGGCCATCCTTCTACTAAGCATGGCAACAACTGTGTTTTTGTGGTCATCAACAGATTCTCAAAGATGGCCATTATGGTGCCCTGCAAGAAGAATATCACAGTAGAAGCCACTACTCAACTCTTCTTTGAATGAGTGTGGGTACACTTTGGGATCCCACAATCTATCATCTCAAATTAGGAAAAGAGGTTCCTCAGTACATTTTGGTCCAGTATCTGGTTGATGATAGATACTAAGTTCACTAAGTCCATAGCTTTCCATCCCCAAACTGATGGCCAGACAAAGGTCGTCAACTGGATGATAGTACACATTTTGTGCATGTACAACTCAAAGCATGCACACACATGGGATGAGAGCCTCCCCTATCTCCAGCACAGTTATAACCAGGCTCCTCATAGCTCGACTGGCCACAACCCTTTTTAGGCGGGCTTGGGATTCCAACCACTATGTCTAATTGATGTGGCCATACCATTTGCAGCTACTTAGGCAAATTCGACTCATCTCCATTCTGAAACTGATAAGGTAAAAAACTTCATTGAGCACATCCAACACATTCGCCAATAGGTCCACGACATTATGGAGAAATCAAATGCCAAGTACAAGTAGTGACGTGATCAACATTGGGTGCCACACAAGCTTCAGGTGGACGAAAAGGTCCGGTTTCATTTGCAAAAGGAATGCCTTATCGGAGCCTATCAGAAACTCATACCACTCTGATATGGTCCTTACACCATTACTAAGGTTGTGGGAGACAATGAATTTGAGCTCAACATTACCCCATTCTTTGGCCTGCACCCAGTGTTCAATGTGGACCGCCTTTGACCATACTTCCCACCATTGTTGGACACATCAGAGATTGAAGAATAGTTCACACCTACAGAGTTAAATATAGATTGCACGGAACAAGCCATAATTGATCGGATTATGGACATGCAGATCAAGAACACCCGACAACAAAAGATCCAACTATATCAATTTGTCAAAGCAAGCCAACTCCTTCACCAAGACAAGTGGCTCACCAGGGACCAAGTTCAGCAGAAGTTTCCTCATCTCATGGAGGAACTCAACGCAATGGGGACCATTGCTTCCTAAGGGGGGAGGAATGATCGAAGTGGATATTGGTGGCCACTTGCCTATTCCACTTGAACCCTCACCATTGTTTCTTTCAGTTTTCCAGTTTCCTTATTTGTAGCACAATTTACTATTAAAGGGAGTTTTTCGAGTCCTGAAATTCCAGAGCTGTTTTAAGGCCCTAAATGATGTTTTTAGGAAAACTAGGGAAAAAATAAAAAAATTATTGATGTTGGCCGTTCAAAATTTGTAGTCCTCATATAGATATTTCTAACGAAGTATTGTGCGTGTCAAACAGAGATCGTATGCCAAAGTTACAACCCCGGGAAGTTGATGTACTAATTTACCCAAATGGGGCCCATAGTTTGGTGCTTCATCTCCTAGAGTTAGGTTTTTGGATGTTTAGGGTTTTCCATTTTTTCTCAATAATAAGCAGGCATTTGAGCCTCATTGTAACACAGTTTAGAGGCATGTAGCCGCCACATTTCTTCTCAAAGATAAGCTACCATTGCCCGAGCTAGTCTTATTTCCATTCTGTTTGTAAGCATATTTCAGTATTTGTTATTAATGAAATGAAGTGTTGTTTATGTTGCATCTCTGTATTTATGGGTATAGCTATAATTTGTTGCATTCCTATTTAAATTCGGATCACGAAAAACCTGCACTTCTCTAAGACCTGGGTCTTCACTGTTCTCCAAATTTGCACAGACATGCCGAGTTGATCATCTGCTACCTTGCTCTACAATGTTCCTCAAAATTGCGTGGAGCTTCCCAGATGATCCTTGTTGCCTTGTTTTTCCCTGCCTCAGAAATTGCATAAACATGTCTGGAAGTTCCCTTGTTGACTGTCCTTCACTGTTCCCAGAGATTGAGCAGTCATGTCCAACAGGTCCCTCTACAACCCTGCTCTGTCTTCCCTCTGGAAATTGTGAAAAATTGACTAGCAGTCCCTTTGGAGCCCGCTTTGTCTTTCCTTTGAAAATTGCACAGAGGCTTCCTCCCTGAGGGTCCCACCTTACAACTGACACTAGTAAATCTCACTACGCAAATTTTCCTGACAGTGCAAGTTGTCCTCCCATAATGCCTCATTCTAGCCTAAGCTACACTCTGCATTGTCTGAATAATTTGTCCTCCCTCCCTATCACCCAGAACACGAGAACAATGCATCATGCAAGACTAGGAGGTTTTGGATTTGATTTCATCCAGTCATGAGAAAATTGTAAGAATAGGTACACTAGTAGATCATGGTGAGATGATGAAGGAGATGAAGAAGGAGTGCACATGCTAGAAGACTTTCTTGCACCTTAACGGACATACCAAGCATATAAAGCAACAAGGAAAAAGAACACATGTATTGAATCATCAAGCAATACCAATACCATCGAAGACCCTGCAGCACTATGCGATACAGAGGAGAAAACAAAGTACACCACGAGTACATCCATCACTCAGCAATGAAGCAGCTTGACATGGACACCATAGTCAGCTAGTACATGTCAGTAGTGTCATGTCAAGCTGTCTCATGAGCTATCTCGACCACATCACCATTATGGGCCATATCCATTGTAACTGAATGTAATGTAAAGTGAATTCCAATGGATTCACACAAGAATTCGAGGAGTCATCTTAGTTGAAAAGTCATGTGAATTTGAACAGCCCCGAGGGTAGTCTAAGAGTCACAAGGTTCAAGCATCACGCTTGGCTATATATACCCCTCCCATTTTATGAGCAAAGCGCTCTTCACCTTGGCTCCTCCCACATAGCCTTGAGAGTCTGTAGTTTCTCCTTTGAGGAGCGAGGAGTGGCTCTAATGTCTCATTACTGGGACTAGTGATGTATGGTGTACAGATGTGTCTTGAGACTTTTCCTTAATTCAGAAGCTTATTTCAGGCCATCACGTTTTCATGCATGTTTTGTATATGTTTGTAAGACTACTCTTTAAACATTTGTAATGCATGTTTTTTTAACCTATACTGAGATAGTTGGACCACTTTGGTTATTTTAGTACTTACATTGTTAAAGATGTGTTGTATTGTTTATCACTATTGTCTCATCTGTGTGGACTACTTCGTAGGACATTAGACAGACCATTCTTGTTTTCTTGGTTATAACGACTGTCACCTCCATGTGTACTATTCTGCTGGATGGTGTACGTGTTTTCCCTTGCAATTTGGTTTTAACGACTATCGTATCCACTGTGAACTACTTTTATTGGATGTTGGACACATCCTTGTTGTTTTTGCGTGTGTCTCACCCTGGGTGGTACTACTACCTCTCATCTAGAGGCTCACTTTTACCCTTTCCATTACGATAAGAGAACTCAGACACAAAGTTACATTACACATCACCAAGCATACTCACCTCGCTTTTGAAGATACAAGCATAACACTCTCATCCGTTGAACAACAAAAGCTAAGGAAAATCTCTAAGATAATGGCAACCAGGGCATCATACTGGATGGGACTACTACACCAAACGGTCTGAGGTCTAGTTGGGACTTCATGCCGGGAAGATCCCCTGAATGTTGGCGGGTCCAGCACCATCAACACAATTGTATAAGACATAGTTAGAGTTGATGAAAATGTAAGTACCATACCTTGAATATGAATACCTCCAATCATTGTTTCAATGGTTTTAGAAAGGTTTGTAAACCTACATATTTTTAAATATTAATAGATATTTTCTCTTTCTCTTGATTTTATTTATCTTGATTATAGTATCTTTTTCCTTTTTTTTTTGCTTTCATTATCTCTATTATTTCTAAGCATATTTGTGTTTTATTTTCTATTGTTTTTCTTACATATTTCTTTCTTTTTCTCCTTTGTTACGTTTTGTTAAATTTATATGATTTATAATGAAATGTTTTTTGTTATCTCTAATTCCACTAGATCAATAACAATATCTCCTTGTATTTTAATCTTTTCATAAAAGTAATAGTTCTATCAAGTCTAAAAGATAGAAACTTAGAAGCATTTAAACGATCCTTTAACTTCAAATATTTTATTAATGTCTTCATACTTTGTTCACTCTCGATAATCATATGAAGCAGAGAATGATTATGAAGATAAGTTGTATCTGTTACGGTAGAGCAAAGTCGTTTATCCAATCCTTTTGGATAATGCATTTTGAGCCTTCCATGTGCCAACCAAATTGCTTCAAACTGCTTTGTTTCTTTTGAAGCATGTTGGATGTATGATAAAGAATAAATTATTACGAGGAGAGGGAAAGTAGGTCAAATTTATTTTTATTGTTTTTCAAACTAATATAAATACTTGTGATCGTAGTTTAATAAGCAGATTTTTGAGAACTAACCTATCAAGGGTGTACTTAGGAAAGATTCTTAACAACAAACAAAAAAACAATTCCCAAATTTACATTTTGAGGATTCTTGTCCATTTCCAAATATCCACTCATCTCTTTTTCTTCGTCCCCCAACTCTGTGACTATCTCCCTCCCTCTCTCATTCTCTCCCCCCACTTTTCTCCTTCTTTGTATTTCTATCTCACCCCCAAATATACATACTCTCTCTTCATCTCTCCCTTGTCACTCCCCCTCTCTCTCCACCTTTCTCTCTCAATATGTCTTTCTTCTTCCCTCCATATCTTTTCCTCCGACTCCATCTCTCTCCCCTTCTCTTTCTGCTCCACTCTCTCCATCTTTGTGTCCCCCCCTCTCTTTCTTTCCCTTCTCTCCTTCTCTCTCTCTCTCTTCTCCTTTTCTCTTTCTTCACTCCTCTTCTCTCTCCCTCACTTTATCTCCATCTCTCCCTTGTCACTCCCTCTAGATCCATATGTTGAATTTCCATTAACCTCTAGACCAAACAACAACTCAGGGGTATCATCTAAAATATTTACATCATCCCTGACCTCTGGTAGTTGAAGTGACCTTTGAATTTGTTGCCTATACACATCATGTTTGGCAAGTTCTGAGAGGGGGATGGATATTTTAAGTTTCCCAAACTCTGATTCTAAATTGAATGGTTTTTCTAATGGAAACTTTGCATTAATCGTAGCAGATTTCTCCTTTTCGGGAATACTCTCTGTGTTTTCCTTTGGATTGTCTATGTTATGATGAATGATAGTTTGTGGTATTTCTGTCTTGGGAAGGTTTTTTGGGATGTTGTTCAAATTTTCTTTTGAGGGAGAAGGAGGTAGAGGTTGATCAGTATGAGGCTGTATGTCTGATATGTCCTCTACATTGACTTGATGCGGGTTTGGGATAGCAATATCAGTTGGTTCTATTATGACAACTTTGCCTTTAATCTTATTGGGTTGTTTGCTTTCCTTTATTTCGCTGGGTGCAGGGATATCAATGGTTCTTGTTCTCAACTTATACTGTTTGCGGACCTCATATAAAACAGAATCATAACCTTGTTTAAAATCAAAAGACTCTCCCGTCTTGGTCCGAAATTGTTTTACATCAAGGTAGTCTTGGTCTTCTTGAGTGAGAAAGATTTGCTGCTCATTTTTTGAATCTATCAAGTTCATGTGAGTCTCTTCTGTGGGATCACTGGATGTGGATGCCTTTGCATAGTTTTCTTGGAAAGGGGGCCTAATATCATGGTCGGGACTAGCCTTTCCAGCATTTGTGGTTTGATTTTTCCTAAAGTTTGGATTCCTTATGGTGTTCGACTGTTGTCCTTCCCCTAATGATTTCCTCTCAACACTCTCTACTCTGTCTCCCAGCCTATGCATGCCATTGATAATAGCATCTAACTTCTGGTTTAAGGCTGAGGGTTATTCCTTAAAGGTAGTTCTTCTCTCGGCTCTAGCTCTGTTTCTTTTGGCAATTAGGTTTGCCTCCACACTAATAGCAACATTTTGCATTTCTACAAGACTTTGAGAAGCTCTTTCCCTTAACTAATAAGCAATTTCAGCATCAAAACCATCAGGGAATTTGTACAAAGAAATATCAAGTGGAGGTCTTAAGTTCTGTGGTATTGCATTGTAGACATTATTGAACCTTGCACAGTAGTCCAAAATAGTTTCCTGAGAGCCTCTTTTGATAGTGTCATACTCAGATAATATGTGCAATGGGTCTTTCTTTTTCTCCCATCTATTGATAAACGACTGATATAAGGCTTCTGGGTCTCCTATGGTATTGGCTGGGAGTGCTCTAAACCAAGTCCTGACATCACCGGTCAAACTTTGGACAAAAATTTTCATTCTTACACTATCATCATCAATCTCATAACTCTCAAAGTAATCCTACATTTTCTTTGTATGCTGAAGGGCGGTGCAGGCATTTGTGCCATCAACATAGGTAATTTTTGTCTGGTAATCCTGAGGCATAGCCCTGGGATTTGTAGGCAGCTGTAAAGGTGCATATCTATTAGCCATATTACCAGGGATAAGTGGGACAACAGGGATAAGCGGAACAACTGGGGCAACTAGGATATTTGGAGAAGTAGTGGTGGTATGTGCAGTGGATGGAGGTGTGGAAACAGGGTTTGTAGAAGTGGATGTTGAACAAGGGGAAGTAGGGTTTGAGCGAAACAGAACTTTAACAGGGGTTACAAAATGGCTAAGCTGAACTGTTTCAAGACTGGAAGCAATCAAACCTTCTTGTTGCTCTTGTTTCCTAAGGATCTTAGGAATTATATTGGGGTTTCCAAAAACAGCTGGGGGATTCGGGTCTGGATTTGATCTTGTGTAACGTGAATGCTTCTTGGGAGCCAGCTTCTAGCTTGTTTTTTTGGCAATTTTTCTAACAATACAAGTTAAACAGAAACTTTTTAGAGGTCAGTTTCTTCCTCTGCAGAGCTTCGGACTGGTTTTGTGAGATTATCTGAGCAGGTTCCCCAGTGGAGTCGCCATTATGTTATCACTCAGGTTGTCCCTAAGCTCCTGAAGGGATACGGCCGAGGTAACCACAAACCAATCTTTGGATTGCAGGTTCTAGCCCACCTGCATCAGAGAGGGCTCTCACTTGGTGATTTAGCTTTGTTGATGATGATTTTAGGCTAGTTATTTGGGTTCAGTGGGTTCTGTTTAGGTTTGGATGGTGTTTGAATGGAAGGAAGATGCTTTTGAGCAGAGAGGCATGCATAGAGTGATAAGTTTCAAACCATTAGGCATGGAGTCAAGGAGTAGGACCGCAGGTAGGCTTTCTTGATCACAAGAGGAATATGGAGGAAGGTAGCGGCACATGAAACAACCTTCAAGCTAAAGAGATGGGGTGAAATGTAAGGAATGAGAGGCAATTAAGAATCTCTCAATCAGCTTAACAGAGGGAAGGAAAATGAGCTCTATCTAGGGGCAATTAAGAATCCCTGGACAACTGTCATACATGGTGAGTTAGGGCAAATATGAGCCAGGTGGAATTCATATTTATGCCTAAAACAATGAAAAACATAAAAAAACAGCAGAAATTGAGCATAGAGTGTAATTAAACAAGTTCTAAGCTAATCTTTCTTTCTGTTGTTTAGATAATGATATATGAATGGAAAAACAGAGGTAAAAAACACTTATTGAGTCATGTACCAGCACAAGAATTCCACAGACACTCTTCAACCATTAAACGCAGTGCACAATTCATTCTCCAATCTCGTAAGCAGTCTTTGATTATAGAAATTATCAAATATACAGTGCGAGTCTCTACTTAAGCAAAACATCCAACCAACAAAAACCAACCCTTGTTACATTGTTCAGGACTCTCTTTATAGGTAAAATATCCAGAAGTATTTATTACAACCGACCTAAACAAGTCTGCGGATTTTTTTTTTTTTAAACCTAAACTTGTGCTGAAATTAATTGCAAATAAAATATCTATTGATCTGTGTTAGAAGCAACTGGATCAAAAAGAGTTAATGTAGTGTCCTCTGTGACTTGGTGCAGTGTTGTTGCAATAACTGAGCTTTGAGCTTTGGTCTACTGATCTTATGTGAGTTTTAATGTGCAGTCACTGTGATGATGAGCTTTGAATGGTTCCTTAACTGCTTCTTGAATTTCAAGGATTTCTTTTAATGTTTTATTCGCCTCGAGCCCTGAGAAGATCTTTACTGATACACTTCGCCACAACACTGATACTCTTTGACATGGATTTTGACTTCACATTTGCTCTGATACTCTTTAATTCCTGAACCGGGTCTTTCTCTTTCTTCTGATACGTTTAAAACTGCAAAACTGGGCCTTTTCTGCTTTTTTTCGGCGCAAAAACGGTTATGGGATCAAAAGATACCCTAATCGCGCATCGAAAACTACCTCAGAATTTGAATCCGGGCCTCCTAAGATGCTTTTTCGCGCTTGCGCGCCCTTCTTTGGCGGGTGACGTTAGCATGATGTCAGCGATGGGTCTTGGTACGGCAGATGATGTCAACGGGGTGATGTGGCAGGGTGTTAAATGGTGTGGTGCCTTATATGTTTTTGCGATGCGATAGCGGTAACTGAAATGCTGCGATCTGCGATAAATTTGCAGTGAAACTTTTCTTAATGATAAATCATGTTTTAAGTGAAATATATGAATGAATGGAGGCATGCGGCGAGGAAACATTTTTGATGCGATATGCTCTTTTGATGCGATGGAAATGTCGCGTCGGGGCAAGAGGAAGCGGCATGCATTTAGGGAACATGATTCTTGCGAACACCGATTTCCGACTTGTGCTATCGCATCGACAAAAAGGGGAAGGGGCATACATATGTGGCATATAGTATTGCGATAGGCCGATTTGCGAAATGGTATCGGCGGAGCATCCATTGGGGAGGACAAGAATGAGCAACATTACCTTGAGGCCTGCGATAGCAATAATCGCGTTGGAGGGGAATCCAAAGGGATCGGAAGAATGTTAAGGCAGTCGGCGAGGATTATTGCGATCGGAAGAAAGGTATATATGTTTCTGAAGAGTATTTGAGGCCTCGGGAGGGTTCGATAACCTAAAAAAGAAGAATTTCATGCTTTGGAAGGAGTCCATTGCATTGGAAAATGGTTTAAAAGGGGCGAGATGAGGGTTCTTGCTATGTTTCAGACACACTTAGCAATTCCCAAGTGTACTTATGGTTATCTTTCAACCAGGGGGGAAGGGATAAATATATAGGGGAGTTATTAACATAGTTTTTAGTAGAGGAAGGGAGAAATAGATAGGGAGCTATATAATAGAGTTAGAAATTAATATGGATTGTGATAAGAAAGCGCTAAGTTTAGAGGTCTTAGGCTTAAAAAAGGGAGATAGAACTTTGTAGAGTACATATGAACATTCTTTAAGTAAAGCAAATCTTTACTAGGGAAATGATATGAAACATGATGGATTTAAGAGATATCAAGTAGATCTTGACCTCTTTTGGGGAAGTTAGTGAATGATTTGGTGAAGAAGAAGAAGGGAGAGTTAGTCATGCCTCACTTGAGTTGCTCCAAGTGGATTGTTGCCTTGCAATTTTGTTTTGAATAGATATAGCACTTGAAAACACAAAACTGATCACACTCATTGGTTCTGCGGCCACAAAACTACCTACCCAGCCTAGTTACCTAGCATTTTTTCTTTTTTTTGGTTTGGGTGCACTTGAACTAGCAAACCTAGCTTTTTCAACTTTTTTCTTTTACTGTCTTCCTATCTATATCTACACTTATTTCATCCAGGGCTCAGATTAGGCTGTTGAGCACCCTTGTTTCTCTACTTATCTAGGAATCTGCCAAGATTTAGCTGTTTGGACAGATGGTGATTCTCTATATTCTAAAACAGAAAATTGAAACCTAGGGAGACCAAGATTAAACTGTTTGGACCTCCCTTTAACCGAAAGTTCTTCAAAATGGAATAGTACATCAAAATTAGAACACAGCAGTGGCCCTTGAACTGGCACATTCTCATGGCATCCTTCTTTGGCTTCTATTAGCAAATATGGAACATTGCAGCATGCAAAGAATGACATATTTGGCATGTAAAAATGTCAATCATGAAAGATGAGTAACCTGCTGCAGCAGGAGGCTAACACCCCCCTCTCTTTCTTTCCCTTCCCTCCTTCTCTCTCTCTCTTCTCCTTTTCTCTTTCTTCACTCCTCTTCTCTCTCCCTCACTTTATCTCCATCTCTCCCTTGTCACTCCCTCTATGTCTCCACCTCTATTACTCTAGGTCTTGTTTTTCCTTCCCATATATATGTGGAGCTAATATACATCCTAATATATTAATATATATTATAAAATAACAAATTTTATAATATATTAAAGTTAATATTATATTAATAAAAAATTAATATATTTAATAATGTTAATATTAAAATATATCAATATTAATTTTTTAATATTATTATTAGATTTGATGTTTAATATAAGAGTAATAATAATCTTTAAATATTAATATTAGATGTAATAAGGTTTCTACAAGACGATAACAAAAATTATAATAAAATTTGGACTTTTAATGTGGTAAAACTTTTGTGGAAGGTAAAATTATGATTCATTCAAATTCAAGGTATATTTTGAGCACAGAAAAATATACTTACACCTTGCCCCCATAATGGGCACTATAATGTGCGTGTTGATGCATTAACATAAAAAAATTCTAATATTGTTCATAAACTAAATCGAGTTGAATTCTCATTTTTAATAGAATAATATCATATCAACTTGGTTAAATTATTAATATATTAAATTTTATATCTTTATTGATTCTAAAATCTAAATTATAGGATTATGGGACTCACATAAGGATTTGAAATTTCTTTTACAGAGGCTTGATCGAGCTCCATAGCTCGATCGAGCCCCGGGTTAACCACATAAATGGCTTGATCGAAGGTTTAAAAAACCCTCGATCGAGCTATTTGAATTTAAAATTCAAGTTCTCGATCGAGCTTCTCAGGTCCTAAAAACCACAATTTTGGCAACCCTTCTACAATTTTTTCTAGAACACCATTTTGTACCCTAGCGAACTAAGGGAAAAAATTGTCCTTATGTGGCAAAGTTGATCGTGTTGGATTCATGAAGGAATCATGTATCCTATGGCATATGGGTTTGACATTTTTTATTTCATATGATTTTCATTTAATTTCTTTTAAACATAATAATTGAAACTTTTTTGGACAATTTTAAAGAGGATGAATAAAAATTCAATAACATAAAATATACACAATGAAATTTTTTCAAAACATACCACTATCTTCATTTATGAGTCCTCTTCAAAAGACTACTCTTTGTTTTTTAATTTATTTATATATTTGAAAAAAACCTTACATGAACACGTGTCTGCTAAATGCAATTGAAATATTACATTGCCAACTTTTAAAAATAATAAAAATATATATATATTTAATATGAAAAAATTAGTTCTCTCCATGTAGACCATGCTCATCTCTATATTTTTTCAAAATTACACATTTTATACTAATTTATGCTATGTAGACACACACATACCTCTTAAGATGTGCGAAAATTTGCAAGGACAAGTATTACATTTAATGGAAAGTTGAGAAACTATAAGACACTATATTTTTTTGTAAAAAATATCATTAAGACAACAACATAATTCTCCACATATTGTCACTTACTTCGAATCAAAATTCAATGCTTATATGAGTTTTGAGGGCTTCAATTCGATAAAAGAGGAAAATTTTGAAATTTCATCACCACATTTGTCCCAAAGGTGTAACCCATTTTCATGCATTCAACCCCAAGCATTTTGACATATTTTCCACTTTTATTTTCTGTTATAGCCTTAAATTATTTGAAAATTTTAAATATATTTTATTTGTTTTCGACAAAATACAATCAAACTCTCTTGCTAAAATGAACAATAAATGTTATAAAATCAAAACTTCCGCCAATGGATTCAGTTTGCATGGACTTACATAGATCTAATTGGGCTACTTTTAGGTACTCCTTGGCTCTATAGGAGACTACAAAAAATTTGTCTCTTTCATGCTTTGCAAGAATGTGACTTTCACAATTGTTGGTTTACTCATTCAATATGGGTAGTCCCTTAACCATTTATTGTTTTTGTAAGAAACTAAGACAATTCCTAAAAGGTAGGTGACCATATCTAAGATGCCACAACAAAGTCTCATCTATGCTTGAGGCATTTTTTGCAGATGATTGTGACATATTTACACTTCTCATCTTTATTGGGAACATTTAGTTCTTGGTCATTTGAACATTTGCAACAAGTCTTCTACTAGTTGACTTATCTAGGATTGTGTAAATGGAGTCTTTGAATCTATCATAACCATGTTGACTCGACTATGTTATACTCAATAGATTATGCGTAGATTGGGTATATAGAAGACATCAAGGATGTATTTCTTCCCAATTTTCTTTTTCAAGACAAACACAAATTTTCCTTATGCCTTCACTTGATAATAATCTCCTAAAATAATTTCAAATTGAATAGAGCTATCAATGCTAGAAAACAACCTCATGCTACTTGTCATGTGATTTCAGCAAACCATTATCTAATAGCCAAAATCCTTGTTGTGATCTTTTGTAGCGATTTGACATGAGATGAACATTGACTTAGATGTCTCTTCTTCAGTGTTGGAGACATTAGTTCTATCCTTGTTTATATTTCATTGTTTCTTTCTACATTCACTTTTATAATGACCATATTTTTTGCAGTAGTAACACTGTACCTTGGACTATTCTATCATGTTGTGCCTCTCCCACTTTGGTTTTGAGAGTGTTTAGGCAGATTTCAATGCCCTAACTATTCTGGTGTAGTTCCTACCTTTGCTTAGTGATTAACTCTCCTTCACTAACCTCTACCTCTACTACCTCTATCTCTACCTATACCAATGGATATCTAAATTTTTAAGGCATGTTCTAGGGACTATTCTTCCATGCTAATTCTTAATTCATGGGATAAAAAAGATCTCATCCATTCTTTTAATGTTAGTTTGTATAGGTCTTTGGACTCTTGTGGCAATGAAAACCATTTCGAATTTCTTATACAGGCTTTTGAGAGCTTATTTCACATTTTTTTAATCTTCAAATTTTCTCCATGAGTCCTAAGTTAATTGGCTTTCCAATTGGTCAATCCAAGGGTTCTATTTAGTAATGAATGACAACTCCCAGAAATCTATAGCATTTAGCTATTGGCTTGCTACTTCAACGACTTCTGCCCATTAAACTCCTTCCTCAATTCGTCTACTTTACCAACCACGAATATGCTTTTCAAGACCATTAAACTGCTTCCTCAATTGGTCTGCTTTACCAATCACGGATATGCTTTTCAAAACCTTCGATCTTAGGCTTTATTTTGGATATGCTTTTCATGACCTTGGATCGTATATTTTATTCTCAAATTTGTCTTTTCTTTTCTTAGATTTATTTTCAGATTTGTCTACAAAATCTTACACTTATTTTTATTTTGATACCATGCAAATTTGTTTATTCTTTTCTTAGATTTTATTTTCAAATTGGTTTATTTTACAATCTACAAAGTCTTAGATACCATGTTAAACTTACGATCCACAGAATATTACACCTGTTTTGATACCATGTTAAATGTAAGGATTCTGGACACCACATATCTCCACAATGGTATGATATTGTCCACTTTGGGCCTAAGCCCTCATGGATTTGTTTTTGGGCTTTACCCCAAAAGGCCTCATACCAATGGAGATATTTGTCCATCCTTATATATCTATATATCCATGATCTTCCCCACTTCTAGTCAATGTGGGACTTTGGTCGTATACCCAACAATCCTCCCCTCGAACAAAGGACCATTGAGCCTCCCCTCAAACGATTATCCATCCGTCCACTCTCTACCAACCAGGATTCCTGCCTCGAGAGCTTGCTCTATCCCAGGTCAACTTCTCTTCACCGTGTTGGGACCAGGGCACGTCCATGAAGAATCCGAAGCACACTTCCTGTCTAACCGAGCTCATCCACGGATCCCATCGTGATATTACCGGGGCCCACCACCTTCGTTCGGCATTCCGAGGATTCATCCACTTGGCTAACTTTGGGGCATGGCTCTGATACCACTTGTAAGGATTCTGGACACCACATATCTCGACAATGGTATGATATTGTCCACTTTGGGCCTAAGCCCTCATGGATTTGTTTTTGGGCTTTACCCCAAAAGGCCTCATACCAATGGAGATATTTGTCCATCCTTATATATCTATATATCCATGATCTTCCCCACTTCTAGTCAATGTGGGACTTTGGTCGTATACCCAACATTAAACTCATGGAAATCATTGAATCAAATAATTGAATTGATATTATGAGGAGCAAAATTCAAAAGCAATCAATGTATTCGAACTATTTTTGTGTGAGCATGATGTATTGTGTGCTATGGAGGAGTCAAAGGTGTGAAAAATCAATCATACTCCAAATAATCACAGAGTGGTTTCAGAGAATTCCAAGTCAGAACCAAAATCATCTCATTGCCTACAGTGACAATGTCTGGACATTGGGATTCTCCAGTAAGGTTTTCAAAATTGTGGATGAGTGAATGAATCTTAGCTCTGGCCACGACATGGCATCAAATCAGGGAGAATTGACGGTGAAGGCAAACAAAACCATGGTAATGATGTGTGCTAACATTTTTTATTAATCATCATGGTATATCTGAACTCAATCCACTGAGGATGGATTGCGAACAGTGATGTTGAAGTGGTCATATCTATCTATGTAGAGGAAAAGAACGTGTCACATGTGTGGTGAGTACCGGCAGAAGAGTCTTGGGGGCTAAGTAGATTCCAAAAACGGCTTTGGTTAATGATAATCATGCTCAAGGTGAAAATAATAACCTATATAATGTAATTACATTACTTATCAAGAGATCGTTTCTCAAGTTAGGATAGGTTTGACTATGTAATGCTATTAATAGAATTAGTATTCAATAGATATTATTCGTAGAAGTAGCTGGTACCAAATTAATGTTGGTAGAGGCTGCTCGTACCAGATTAATATTGTTTCGTTGTTTAGTAAATATAGCTAGTACCAAATTAATACAGTAAACCACATCGAAAAAGTAATCTCTCTAATTACTTAGAGCAATTTTCCAAACGGTGTGGCCATGGTTCATCTGAATTGTTAGATAAACCGCCTACCATAGTTTGTGATCATGAGCATGCTGGTTGGCTAGATAATTTGCCTTTACAGGGATTCCAGTGACAGGGGAAGAAAGAAATGGCAGTATAGTGATGGAAGTTATTCAATGTGATGTGACTCTGATGATAAGGATGATTATAATGGTTGCCTTTTTCTTCTTGTGATGGCAGAAGTGGTAGTACTAATGTTTGCCTATGCTTGCTTTTGGCTGCGCAATGTCGCCATATAATTGCTGAAGGCAACCAACTGTGGATGACACTCCTGTCATAAATTGTCGAATTCAACATCATATCACTAAAGCAAAATCTAATAACATGGACTACTATCTTTGGCTACTTTCTATGTTTTTTTTGTCGATTCAATTCCAGAACTTAATTCTCGTAATGTGCTAGGCTACATATGTAATGCTGCCAGCCATTGTTCTGCATCACTTCCATCACCCGGCGAGACCAACCGCAATCCTAAACGTAAATCGATTGTATTTTTTGGACCAATGGCATGTACTAGCAGCAAAGTTGTGCCTCAGAATATTTGACTGCATAATGGGGTAAGGATAAAAATAAACTAGTAATTGCACCAAATGTTGCAAAGGAACGCGGTAAGGCATAATTAGAGAAGCATCATGACATAAAAATTAGCAAACAAAATGCTATTCATCTGTCTTAAATCATAAGCAACAATTTCATGTGAGCTATTAAATCCTTGAAAGTGTCCATTGCCAGTGGCATATCTCTGAAATAAAAATTCATTTAGCACCTGAAATTTGACAATCATATTCTATTAAGTTAAATTTGAGAAGCATCGTGATAAAAAAAATCATTGAAGATAAAATTAGTAAACAAAATACTATTCATTTGTGTTAAATTATAAACAACAGTTTCATGTGAGCTATTAAATCCTTGAAAGTGTCCATTGCCAGTGGCATATCTCTTAAAAGAAAATTCATTTAAATTTATTTACCACCTGAAATTTGACAACCTTGGTAATGAGGAGAAACATTTAACATCATCTAATTCTGCATGGACAACACAAACATCTTCTTTTTGCTCATTTTGTATTCTTAACATTTCTATTTGTTTGATTAGATTGCTAAGAATTTTTGTTTTAAAATCATCAAACAACTTTCCAAGTTTAAGTTGACTTACTGATTTTGATGTTAATTTACCTACTCTTGCTTTTCCTTTTGATATGTGTTTGCATGTTTCACAAATTTCCTCAAATGATAATTGATATACATCACCTCTACTCATGAGATTAAGGAGATCAATCCACTCATCCCTAATTGTTGTAAGTAAGAGGGTTTTTAGTGTGTCAGATCCTAAATGATGTAGTTTTTCCCTTTTAACATTGTACCTGAACCTCTCTCTTAGATCCTCAAGGCTCATCTTCTCTTTGATTCATTCTAAATATTTCTTCTTTAAGATCATGATATTTATATTTTTCTAGGAATATATTTTCATATCATTCCATCATCTTATTTAATTAGTCTCTAAACTCATGAACCATTTAAGAGCTCTATCATTTAATGTTTCCGGTAACAATATCAATTTTTGAGTTTTTAATAAGTAACCATAAGAGCTACAAACAATCTCAAATTCAAATAAAAGGTTTACAGATCCTCTGACCTTATACCATGAAATTTTGGAAGAAAAGATGGAGGGATGTTCTTCATGTTCACACTATCATCAGTATCTTGAATGAGAAATACAAGAGGATTTTCCTCATTATCATCATTTCCATCCATTTCTTCTACATTCTTTGCCATTTTCTTCCTCTACCCGCAAAAGTGAATGGTGATATGGCTCTTACAGCACCATGTGATCAATTGGGGGGGTGGGTTGGTGTTGGAAACTGTTTTGTTTTTGTTATGATTGAATCAAAACATTAATGCAATGCACTTTTCCATTTTTGAAATGAAATATGTCTAATGCAATTATTATTTTTTTTGCAAAAATTAAAAAGAAATTAAATAACTAGGGAAGAAAACAATGCATACATTGACACCTCCCCAGCAACGGCACCAAAACGTGATGAGCCTCAGTATTGCAACAAGAATGTTGCAACTCCCAAGGCTACCGACTTTAATTATCAACTCGGGGTTTGTACAAATTTAAGAGGTATCGGCACTATATGTGTAGCATACAATGTGTTCTTCCTTTCCTATCATGATGTAATAGAGTGCATGTACTGAAGTCAAATCCTAAACTAATTGCAGAAAATGAAATGTTCAAAATGGAACCTTAACCTATTGCAAGAAAAAAAGTACAAGGAAAGAGACGAAAATTCAATGCTAAATCACACCATTTCCTAATTAACTACCAAGAAACTATGATTTGCAATAATGCTAAATTATCATGAACCAAATGCTACTCTCTAAGCATGGAAGTAATAAGCATCAAACATCACTAATGTATAAGTAAAGGGATTGAAATAAATCTTTTTTTCAAGTATGCAGACTAATTTCCTTTGGTGATGTGGTAGGTGAATTAAGGATGTTGGAGGTTGGATGGAAGGGTTAAGAGATCGTTGGATGGTGTGGGAGACCCTTGTGAGGCTTTTGGTGACTTCCTAGAAGTTTTCTCTCAATTCGGCCTCAAAATAGGTCATTTCAGGAAAACCTACAGGATGTACTAGAAACCTACAAGATGATCCTGTAGGAATTACAAGAAACCTATAGGATACATCCGAGAGAAAAATGTGAAGTCTTGGAGGTGATGGGAGGCCTAGAAAAGGTGTCTGATGGGTGGAATGTTGTGGGAAAATTCCTAGGATCACTCACAACTCAAAACCAAAGTCAGGAGAGGGATGGATTTGCTAAAAAAACTTGGAGAAGTTTCCTTATGAAATGATGAAATTGGTGAGGGTTTAATGACCAAGCAAATAAAATCAAAATTGGATGGGACAGTTTTTTTTATTAACTAAGATGTATTAGGTCCCTATTCCAAGTGGAATCACTCAAAAAGGCCTATGTTCACCCATGCAAAAAAAATAAAAATAAAACATTACTAGTCGAAAATCTAGAAATTTGAGAACTAGTGAGCTAGTAAATATAAGAAATGCCTAACCAAATCAAGTGAAAATGCAATGGGGTAATTTTTGTTATGAACTAGAATGTTTTTTTGATCTAATTCAAGTGGAATTAATTCAATTGAAGCTCGTTAGCATGCTCTAAAAAATAGCAGAAATTTAATGTTCTTTGCTAAAAAGGAGGTCCAACAATCTAGATTTGCGAATAAGAAGACTAATCCAAGCAACTCAATGATTCCTGTGAACTTCCAAAGATCTTCCAAGGATTAAATAATGCTTGTGATATTGCAAAATAACTTACACCAACCATTTAACTTAATCCTACAACAAGAAATCATTAATTCTAAATGCAGAAATAGTAAAAAAAAAAAAAAAAAAAAAAGATGCATGTGAATAAGCAATGAAAAGAGGGAAAAAAAATGATACAAAAAGGCTTTGAGGTTCCTGGGATGGCCAAGCCCAAGGAAACTCAGAGACATATGGAGGAGAACAAGATTTAGACATTGAATATGACACCAATCTTGATTATTTTCATCAATAGAATTACATCCCTGCAAGAAAATACAATAGAGCTGCAAGAATACAAGCTCTCTCCATAATAACACTAATCGAAATCTCTCCACAGAGGCAAATTCAACTTGGTACTTATACAAAATGATTAGGAATCATTCCCCATGAATGGAAGAAGATTTCCCCACCAAAATCCCTTGATTATTCGATCTAGTCCCCAATACTAGGAATTTGCATTAAATGGCATATAACACTTTCCTAGATTTTCTCAATCATTCCCTAGAGGCAAATTCAACTTGGTACTTATACAAAATGATTAAGAATCATTCCCCGTGGATGGAGGAAGTTTTCCTCACTGAAATCCCTTGATTAGTGGATCTACTCCCTAGATTGGTGGATTTGCTCCCTTGATTAGTGGAACACATTCCAAGATTTTTTCAATCATTGGAGTTCCACAATTTGTGCCATAATTCCATAATATCTTGTTGAATTATTATTTATTATTGATCCTCTAGTTGTAGGGGACAAATCCCTAAATTATCTCCTCCTCCAACTCTTCATAATCTGCCCAATATTCTCATAATATTCCGCAAAAAATAAATAATATTAAGTACAAATATTCAATTATTCATAAACCTTCCTAATGGATATATTAAAGTTAAAAATAAATTATCTAATGCAAAAAGAGAGGTTTAATGTGCTAAAGGATGGTCATAGGCCTTAATTTATGTTTTAAATTAGAGGCATTGGCCTTAATTTATGTCTAATTTATAGGTCCATCAATCCACAGAACCTTCAAGAGACAAGTCAGCCACTCAGACAACTTATCCCTGGGTACTATTGTTGTTTTAACTAACTTAGGCAAGAGTAACTCTCCCCAGACTCTTCCAAAGCAAGTTATAATGATCCTCAGACACTACCTAAGTTAGTTATAATGCTCCCCAGAAACTACCAAGGTGAGTTAGTCTCTAGGCTAATGCTCTGTTTTGCTAGCATTCCAATATTTGAGCCACCTTTTTCAGCCCAGAGATTGGGACACTGCCCATAATGGAATGATCACTTAAAATTGGTGAGAATACAAGGAAACAAGGATGCAAAATAAATAAGCTGAACAAGACCATAACCAGACCCCTACTAGCCATGACAGGCATTTTGTCAAACATATCATCAACATGTAACCTATTGGCGTAAACAACATAATTAAGTATACAGATCTCTTACTTATCTGAGAATCGCCATGAACCATTGTTTCCTCATGCCATTTGTTGCCTTATAATTTATTAGATCATAAATACATTATCCATTCAGATACAAGTAAAAACATGTTAAGAGCCATAAATAGATGCTATCACAAAATATACATATAACCAGCATAATAGGAACAGACATACAATGGATATATCATCCATCAAAATCCATGTATACATCTGTACTTTTACACATGAAAATCAAGGGGTTGAATTTCTCATTAATGAATGCAATAAGCCAACTGGAGATGAGACTACCACATTCCACCCAACCATATAATGGTTGAGCCAAATCTCTCTTCAGTCATTCACCCCTGTGTCATATTGCAAGCATGAATGTGGGATCTCATAGAACACATGAATCAAAACTCATCCAAAGCTTCCAGAAGCCATCCACCTCAACCCATCAAACAATGATTCCACCTCACGGTCGGACATCACAAAACCAGCATCAGATTGGTCTCCATCCAAGCCTTCGAGGACTTTGAGAGCATTTGTCCAACCAAAGCTTCCAAAACTAGTAACTCAACCCACAACTTATACAGGGCTTTCAGAGCGTTTTTCTAACCAAGGCTTCCAGGATTAGTAACTCAAACCACCAAGGGCTTTCGGAGCATTTGTTCAACCAAGGCTTCCAGGACTAGTAACTCAACCCAAGTTATTACAGGGCTTCTAAGACTAATAACTCAACCCAAGCTAAGGAAACATGAGAACCAACAAAAAAAAAAACAATGAAATTAAACCCACAATCACCATGGCTATCCAGAAAATGCCAAGGCTAGGAAATCCACTATCGATCTAAAAAATCCTCCATGCCAATAACAGGTCACAACCAAAAAACCACATGCATATTCCATGCAAGCCAAAACTAGTGAAGAAATCATACATGCAACTCGATACTTGCAAACAAATCTGATGTAGTTGTTTATGTCCATGCCTTCTTGTGCTTTCTTGCTCGTCCTTTGTCTTCTTGTTTCAATAATCCAAGTATTTTACACCCTCCAAGAGTGCTCCAAGAAAACTCAAAGCATCCAAGAGTATGAGAGAGAGAGAGAGAATAATCAGAGAGTTCCAACACTGAAGTGACAAAAGGTTACCAACTCATCCTCAAAAGCCCTTTTATGGATGAAGGCTCTATTTTCTTCATTTTTCATTATTTTCCCTCATTTCCTTTTCACATGCAACCTATGACTTTTCACCTTGTTTTTCTCATAATTTCCATTATTTTCATAAATAAATGTGCCAAAAATGCATTTTTCTCTTTAATGTCTTAGCCATTGCCTTTGCCAATTTCCTTAACCACAAACAACCAAATGAACACCCCCTAAGATATCTTACCCAACATTCAACTTGAAATAAGTATCCCTAGTAATTATTGTTTTTAATTTTTATTACATAGAATTTTCACAAAATTTGTTACAATTAAAAAAAAACATAGTTCATATCAACAACAATTATAATTTCACAATAAATATTCATAGTCCATATTCTTTTCTCAGTCGCTAAGAATAAAGCACTACTATACTTGGTACTTTAGCTTTTCCAGGAAGGAAATGTTTTGGTAGCCTATAGTGACATTGCACTTTATCTTTGATACGTACTGTATGCTTATCTACAAATATTTACAGTACAATTCCGCTGCAACCATTATTATCATGTTCTGTAATACTCATCTGTTAATTTTGGTTGTCTGGGAATCCACAAGGTAATCACGCCTCACAACTTTGAGAAATGAAATTACGTCTTTTCCCCTAGGCACTTAATACCAGAGCAGTCTTAAACAGTAACCCCAACAGGGTTATTCCTAAGGCAACAAACCTCCCAGGTTCAGTCTGAGACATGTAGTAGTCTTGAGGCTTCCACCAGTTTTCTCATGCAGCGTCATGTATTGGTATTCAATCCATTTACTCTTTTCTTCGTTGCCTCAAGCTTCATCCTAGGTTGCCTTCGTTGGCCACGTATTTGAATTTTTCCTTAAAAACCCAAAGAGGAGAGAGATAATTGATTCTTTAAACCGTCTAGTAAAAGTAGTGTTCTTTATGCATTTACCCAAGTGAATTACATAATTCTCTTAACTACTCTTTGTTAGAAGAAAACAATAATATAATTATAAACCTAAACTATCCATGAACCATTAGGCTTCCCCTTAACCTACAGATTATTTTTAAGTTTAAATAGTAAAATAATTATAAGTAAAAATCACAATATACTAATCACAATGTACTAGGTTGACAAATGAGTAAACCAAAAAAATTTTAAAATTCTAATAATTATATTTACTTATTAAATATGATTTTAAATGAAAAACTTATCTTACAGATCATCAAATTTCAAATCATTGTGATGTTGAAGTACTAACATAGAACCATCTTAACCACAAATCTAGTAAGCACCTAAAGGGATGAAATATTTTGAGGTGCAAACTTTTCTAATCCAAAGATTGAAAAAACAACATTTCTAGTCCAAAGCTTGAAAAAAATTTACAACTTCAGAGATTTTACAACTTGAGAAATTTAACCTATCTCGGTGCCTAATGTTTGATAGTTTGGTGGTTTCTCTCTAGTTGTATAAATGGATTTAATGCCTTGAACTTCTCTTTGGTTATGGATTGTGTAATCTACACAACTTAAACTTGTAGTTCCAATGAATCTTTGTTGGATTTTTGACAAAATTGACCAAAAAACATATACATGAAAAGTAGCTACAATGTAAAAAGTGAGACTTTGAAATGTTTTAACCATAATATTTTTATTTTTTTTCCAATTTTTTTATATAACAATTTTTTTAACTATATATAATATATACATAGTTGAAATTGAAATCTTCTAGTTAACATAAGTAGTAATATATTTTATAAAATGTTTTTATGTTATTTAATATATTTTTAAATACATGTTAGTATCATTTAACTCTGCATATTAAATTTTTTATTTATGACTTATATCAAATTTTATTATTAATAATATATTATATTAATGCAACATATCAATTTATATTAAAAATTTGAATAAGTTATACATTTCATAACTTTTTTTACTTTCAATTACCTTAACTCTTGAAAAACAAAGTTATATATATATGATTGATATTAATGTAAATTTATTGGCTTAAATTTTGCATCTTTAGCATGTATATCTATTAATCTGATGAAGTAAGATTAGAAAATTAAAATTGATTATTTCTTATTATAATTTATTTTATATTTTTATTAAAAATATATTTTATTTTAATTTTTTAAAAAATATATCCACTTGAATATGGACGGAATCACTTGTCATCTTCATACTAAATTGTAAAATACAACTTGCTAACGCAAAAAATAATGAAAATATATAAATTTTACACTAAATAGATCTTTTAACATTTATACCCATATTGTCATAAACTAACTGGGAAACAGATATTTGTCATAAACTAATTGGAAAACACATAGGAATTTCAAAATTACACCACCAAAGTAGGAATTTCAAAATCACACCACCAATTAATTTGACAATGCAATCCACTCCATCGTCAGTTTAATTTGACAATTTTCCTGTTTTTCAGAAGAAATTTACCGTGGAATTCCATGCCTCTTCGGGAATAAAATCAACACATTTTTTTTATTCTGAGCAGTAACTTATGTTACAAGTTTTTTTTCAGAAAGAAAAGCAATATATTATATTGAGGCAATATATACATCATGGTCTGTAAATAACAGATAAAAGCTTTGGTTCTCATATCAATGGTGACCAGACTCATAGGACAGTTAAGA
Organism: Pinus taeda; assembly: GCA_000404065.3. NCBI lineage: Eukaryota > Viridiplantae > Streptophyta > Pinopsida > Pinales > Pinaceae > Pinus > Pinus taeda. The sequence goes on along the minus strand of APFE031452209.1, from coordinate 63,565 downwards.
AACAGATTTTACATATAATTGAAAGACATATAAAATGAGAACACTAAGCACCAAATAAAAACATATGATTTCAAACCTGACAGCATCAAAATATATATCAACATTTTTGCTATAATGTATTGCTGTATGGAGTTGATGACAAAACAAATTCTCACATGCATATTCATTTATTTTTCAAAATTGTTAATATCACATGCTTTCATGATTTTAGAAATTCTGGTTATAGGCTTAAGACCAGATATTGACAGCTTAGAAGACCCACAGATTCCTGGAATCAAATAATGAAATAGATATGTAGGATTGAGACCAGATATTGACAGCTTAGACCGCCCACAAATTCCTTGAATCAAATAACGAAATAGATATATCAGGAAATTCTTTGGAAAGAAACAAATAATTAAACTGATATTATGAAGAGCATACTTCACAATGTATTCAAAGTATCTTCTGTACCATCCTTCTCCTTTGTTGTCACACATTCTACATTTATCTGTCCTTTGTACTATTTCAAGTGGCCAATAATTTCCTAAAGTGAATATGGGTTGTCTCAGTTTGAACTTTGAAGTCTTGATGTATTGTGTGTGATGGAACAGTCCAAGATGTGAGAAATCAATCATGCTCCAACTAAATCGCAGAGTTGTTTCAGCTGATCCCAAATCAGAGCCAGCATCGTCGCATGGCGTACAGTGGCATTGTTTGGAAACAGGGATTCTTTCCAAATACGCCACCGAGTGAATAAGTCAATGGCAGCAAATCAGAGTGAAATGATGGCGAAGGCAAACAAAACCATAGTAATGATGTGTCCAAAGATTATTTATTACTCATTAATCCATTGAGGATGGATTGCGTGGTTGTTGGTTTATTGAAATGGTATATATATATATATATATACACGGAGTATGCATTGCATGAATATCGGAGAGCGAACAGTGATGTTGAGGTGGCCATATCTACCCAAGGAAAAGAACGTCTCACATGTGTGATAAGTATCGGGAGAAGAGACTAAGTCGAATGAGGACGTAGCCCAAAAAACAGTTTTGATAAGAAGTGTTATTTAGAGTTTTTTGATAAGAAGTGTTATTTAGAGTTCCTATTCTCAGCTAGATGAAAGGAGAAAATAATCATCTATCTCAAAACTTGTTATAATTTTCAATCATTCCATGCCTGCAGCTCAAGACGGTGTGACCAAGGTCCCTCTCCCGTTGGATAGACTACCTATCATTGTATGTGATTATGTGCATGTGATCATTTCACAAGTTAAGTACAGCCATTTAATGAAAAAGAGAGAAGAATTGGCAGTATATTGATGAAACTTATTCAATGGGCCTTGAGTTTAAGTAAATTGCAGATTCCGTAAATATTTGGGAATCTAATGGAATTGACACGCCTATATCTATTCAATTTATTCTCTAAATATTAAAGAATTTTATAAAATTGACCGTACCTATATTCATCCAATTTATTCAAAAAAAATCTACAGTCGACGCTGTTAAATGGGTGGGTATCATGTGACTGTGATGATGATGAGGATGATTATAATAGTGATCGCTTTCTTCTTGTAATGGTAGAAGTGGTAGTACTAATGTGCCGCCTCTTCTTTTGCTCCGCTGCTTGCTTTTGCCTGCGCAGTGTGCTATAATTGCTGAAGGCAAACTAACATAGACTCCTGTCATAAATTGTCATCTCTTCCTGCGCATTTTGTTGAATTCAATGCCATGTAAGTACGATAAACGTCCATTCCCCTAGAAATTCTAATTCAATCATCATAACCAAATTCAATACTGTTTGCAACCTCATTCATGTATTTAACAATTTTCATCATGGAACATAATACTGATTATCAAAACGACTACCCCATGGGCGTAAAGGCAATTTCATTTTTTCTTTCGACTTCAATTTCATTATCCTCATGTGTATCTGCATTGCGGGCTTCACTTTCTTGACCATGTTCATGCTCTGCATCTTCTACACGGTCACAATTCTTTATCAAATTATTTTACAATATTCAACACAATTACAATATTCATGCTTTATTTATTTTCTTTTACTTTAACAAGCGCTTTCATAGCTTTTCAAATTATTTCTACGATATCAAAAAAATTACTTCATTGGTTACAAAAGTCACTTCATCAACAAAAAGTCACTTCATCCCTGTGAGCATCACTCGATGCAATGAGTGCTAAGTGAACTATTCAAAAATCATGAGAAATTAGTCAGTTACCACTACCTCTCATGGAAATGGTCATACGTTTGAATGACTTACTTAACACAGTTGAATCCCAAAATGATATCTAATATAATGCACTGCGTAATCCCCCATACTTAAAATTCAAAAAGAGTCAAGGGATCTCTACATGAATGGTTCATGAGGCATAATACTTGCTAAGGTTTTGCAAATGGGGTAGCAAGGTAAGTGGGCTTGATTGTGGGGAAAAACTCCACAGTTAAGCGCGCTTGAGCCAGAGGAGTTCCAGGATGGGTGACCTCCTGGGAAGTCCTGGTTTACCGGGTGCAAGCCCCGGAAGTGATGATTGATGCTATGTGATTCGTTCTCCACTTTTCACTAGTTTCAATCCCACTTCTTCACCCCTCACCCGATGCAATGAGTGCTAAGTGGACTATTCAAAAATCATGAGAAATTAGTCAGTTACGACTACCTCTCATGGAAATGGTCAAAATGATATCTAATATAATGCACTGCGTAATCCCCCATACTTAAACTCCAATGTTCTATGACTCAAAGTGATCTCATAATTTAACTATATGTCATTATCAAACTATTCCAAATTGTTGTGGCCAATTTGAAAAGAATGCTCTCATCCAAACTTTGTTGAATGAAAAACAATATTTTTCCATTGTCCTTGTTTTTAATAATCTAATCCAGCTTAAATCATGGCCTCGTAGGCTACATGATTTAGGAATGAATGCTTCAAATCCATTCCATAGAATATCTCATGAATACTCTACATGTGGTGCGTTTCTCATCATAATAATTTAAGTCATAAATTTTACTAAAAAAAACTAGGAAATGACCACAAATAAAAATTGTTGCTCAAATCCATGTTAATAACGTTAAATTTACCATGAAAAATCCCTATAATCAAATAATTTGGTAGACTAAAAACACAAAATATACTGCAATGAAATACAATTTGTAAATTTACGTATATAAAAAAAACAAACAAAACAAGAAAAATGTTAAAAAAAATATGAAATCAAAGTAAATATATACTACAAAAATGTTCATATAAAAATTGAAATGAGTCTAAAAATTAACTATGTCCAATTTTTTTAATCTTTTTATAATTCAGTAAATAATTTTATTATTATTTCGACCTAACCTAAAAACAAAATATAAATTTTTAGAATCAGTTATACCTTTCTGAATATGTCAATCAATTGTTTGTGATGTAGCTACGTTGTACACATAGGGCTTTCTAATTTTAATGGGTTTCATGAATGGTCTTAGTTTTTCATACCCGAAGAGTGAAATAAAAGTTGAAAGATGTGCAGGTGCCCTATAAACACAATCCTCCGTTCCATCCAAATCTTCATCGGGATTCTGGCACCGGGAAAGCAAAGTTGTACAGGAACGTGCCTATATAGCTGTATGGCTTTAAGAGCCATTTCCAGGTTGTCATATTTTTTAAGTTGTGTTTTGTGAAGAGGCGGCGACACTGTTTTGGCTATGTTGAAAGGGCGAACGTAAGGGCGAGGAATCTGCACCATGTGGAAAATGTTTATATTTTAAAGTGGCTTGTTGGTGTGGTTTTATATATATTTAATCGGTAATTACTTTAATGTTTAAATTTCATGCAATCCATTTTCAATTAATTATGATAATAGTTAGATAATTATTTAACCCATATAAACCTCGTTTAAAATATATATTCAATTCATTAACATTAATTTAATATAAATAATTTAAAATACATATTTAAATTCACTAATATCATCTTATTATATAGGTTTCTAACCCATATAAATGTCATTAACTAATATACTTACTAATAATTTAGTTATATTATTTAATTATTATAATAATTTAAAATACATATTCAAATTCATTAATATCTTTTTATTATATAGACTTCTAACACATAAATGTCATTAACTAACATACATATCTAATAATTTAGCAGACATCACTATCTCTTGATCACATGTAACAATATCCCATGCACGTGAGTGCATGATGTGTTGGTTGGGGTGGTTGGCTTTTGCACCCGTTAGCCACGTTGATTCCTGCGGGAGCTGTGCGATGCTACAGCACATTTGTTTCGGTGATGATGTATGTGTCTCGATGATGACGTAATGTTGTATGATGGAATCTGCTTGCTTCGGCGATAAATGCGGTGATGACGTATGTGTCTCGATGATGACGTAATGTTGTATGATGGAATCTGCTCGCTTCGGCGATAAATGCGGTGATGACGTATGTGTCTCGATGATGACGTAATGTTGTATGATGGAATCTGCTCGCTTCTGCGATAAATGTTGTATGATGGAATCTGCTGGCTTCGGCGATATATGTTGGCGATAATGTTGTATGATGGAATCTGCTGGCTTCGGCGATATATGTTGGCGATAATGTTGTATGATGGAATCTCCTAGCTTCAGCGATATATGTTGTATCTTGATTCTTTAGCGGGGATGCTTCTCCCCCACTGAAAAATGTAACAATATCCCATACTAATTATATTGTTTTTTATTAGTTTTTGTTAACATTTTATAAAATTAGTATGATAATAAATTTAAATTGGACAAAATTACTATAAATACTAATTTAAATGTACTTGATAATCTCGATTAGAATTAAATTTATTTAAATAAAAATTTAATTTATATATTGATATTAATCTATAATTAATATATAAAAAATGACTTAAAGTTTTTAAATTATAATAGATGAATTTTAAAATAAAGTTTAATAATTGTATATTATATTTTTAATTATAAATATGTGTTCATAAAAAATTATTGATTCATTTTCTATTTATTAATTAAACATAGGATAATTTACAAAAAATATTATAAATTATTAATTACATATTAATAGAAATTTATTTTTTAAATTAATTAATTATAATAACAAATTATTTTATATCTATATTGAAAAAAACTTTATTTATAGTAGATCTTTATAGAAAGATCTTTATTATTAAGTATTATATAGTATTATATTATATATATAAGCCGTAGTCTAGTCAGGAATTGCCTGGGATAGTTATGGAAATTCCAGTCATAGTTAGGAGAAAAATCTGGCAAGGATTTTGTAAACCAAGTATATTGTTAAACGTTCAATTTTAGGTCCATAGACGTTGTTTGATGGTGTGAATCATTCCACCATTGAATAAAACAAGATTCAAACACTATCTCTATAATATTTTTTCAAATTTTTTTCCCTAGATTCCGTCTACTTTTGGTCATCCAAGCAATCCAGGCAATTCCTTACCTCGTTAGACAACTCTTGTATAAAATAATTAATTATATTTCAATTTGAAATTTAACTTTTCAATATTAACCCTTTAAAATAAATTACTTTAACGAAAAAAACATATATACCTCCCACTGTGTCAAATTGTCCAATCTTATCTAATCTTTAAACCCGAACTTCAGGTACCTTTGAGTGTTCTTCCTTATAGCTTTTATCTCCTTTTATGAAGATTTTTTTGCTATATTCACTTTTGGTTAATGTTTCTGAGTTAATGCGATTTCTTGTTTTTTCAAGTGACTTTCCAATTCCAAAACTCTTTCTTTTTCATTAGTGAATTTACTTATTGATGATCTGTTTGCATTAGCAAATGCTTGTAATGCATCACCAATCTCCTCAACAAAATCTTCAACATTTAGATTTGCAACATTCCAAAAAATCACTGATTCGTTGGAAGAAGTTGACATGCTTTTCTCTTTTTTATTTTTTTAAAAGATAGTTTTCTTTTGACTACTAAAAACATAATTATTCAAAGATACCATTATCCTCAACACGTTTCTATCAAGGTTCATTATTGTAGTTAATGATTGACTTAAAAGAGCAATGATTGGGCTATCAATTGTATAAGACATAATTAGAGTTGATGAAAATGCAGGTACCATGCCTGAATAGGAATACCTGCAGTCATTGTTTCAAT
>APFE031452209.1:21226-48799 GCA_000404065.3 Pinus taeda | reverse complement strand
CGGGGTTTAAATATAACATTATCATTCACTTCCACACATACATGCACTTCTTTGGCATCTTCAACAACTTTTCTTCAAAAAGCCATTACTTCTTCATCCAGAAGCCATTTTCAGAGTCTTTTTTTTAATCAGCCTAATTTTTCCAGATATTTCCATTGGAACACTTAGCTTCGGCATCTACAGCTTCAGTTTCTGTTAAAATGGAAATTCCATGCCAAGTTATTCTTGACAACATCAACTACTTCCAATGGTGGTCCTACATTGTGGATTTACATAGAAGTAAAGGTCTTTATAGAATAGCCTTAGGCCAAGAAAATAAACTTATAGATGAAGATAAGGCAGCCAAATGGGAAAATAGGCAAGATAAAGCATGTGGGTTAATAGGGATGTCTATTTCTCCAGACTTTAGAATCCATATTGTAGAACTTGATACCCCTAATGAAGCAATGAAACAACTTACTAAAGTTTTTCGAATTAAAAATGAGATTAGATCCCATCAACTCGAAAATGAGTTGCTTACGTTGGACCCTAGTAATTTTTCTTCCATTGAAGATTTTTTGTCCAAGTTCAAGACCCTTAGACTTCTCTTGGAAGGTGTTAAGGTTAAGAAAGAAGATGGTAGCCTTATCTATTCCATTCTTACTAAGTTGGGACCAGGCTACTCTATGTTTGTTTCCACCTTCCATTCTATTAGAGAAGCATTATTTCTCAAGGACAAGACTACAAGTCCCCCTCTTTTGATGCCTTTTGTGATTCTTTAATAAGAGAACAAGAAAAACTCTTACATCTTGGTCTTCTTAATCTTGGAAACTCTTCTAAGAAAGCCGTAGCTACCCAACAGCAACCAAATTCAAAGAATCCTAAGCAGCAATATCCTAAAAAGAATGGTCATAAACCAAACAAGGGTTCTAAGCTCAAAATGAAAAATCATTTCAACAAAATGATAAGGAAAATAAAAAAAGGGAAGAAGACTCATAGACATTGCCACTTTTGTAATCTAGATGGCCACTTAGAATCGAAATGCTTTAAGAATATGGAAGCCTTGGAAGCAGCAATGAAGAATCATAACATCCATTTGGAGCACTCTTCAACTTCAACTTCATCTTCAAGAATTGCACTTTCTGCATGTGGTTATCAAGCATCTCGGTCTGGTTATGCACTAAATTTATCTTCTTATTCTCATTCTCATGAGTGGCTCATTGATTCTGGAGCTTCTTATCACATGGCCAAAAACAAAGCCATGTTTTCTTCTTTAAATGATTGTAACACCAAAAATATGTCTGTTAGTGATGATAGATCTCTTAGTGTTGTAGTGACTCGAACTATTCATCTAGAGAATGGTCAATTTAATGATGTATTATGTGTTCCAACCTTATCCTGCAACCTTCTATCTGTATATCAGATAAGTCATTCAGGTGAAGGTAAAATCGTTGAATTCTCTCCTCATGATGTTGTAATTAAGGACCTAAGAGATCCTAGACAGATTTTAGCTACTGGCATTGTTGATGATTCTACAAGGTTGTATAAGTTTAACAACTTTTGGTCATAAACTATTCCCTCGGTATTTGTTTCTCATAATGATGAAGTGAACAAACTTTGGCATGAGCGATTTGGTCACTTAAACTATCGCTCCCTTCAAAATCTATGTAAATAAAATATGGTGATAGGTCTTCCTATGGTATCTTGCAAAGATGGTGTTTGTTCTGGATGTGTACTCGGAAAACATCATAGGAATAGTTTTGAAAAGCGTGCCTCTTGGAATGCCTCAACCCCTTTACAGCTTGTGCATAGTGATTTATGTGGTCCACTTCCAGTTGTTTCATTCTCTGGCTACAAGTATTTCTTAACTTTCATTGATGGTTTCTCCAAACGCACTTGGGTATACTTCTTAAAACGCAAGAGTGAAGTATTTAAAATGTTCTTGGCCTTTAAGCCCTTTGTTGAGAAATAATCTGGACATCAAATTCTTAAGCTAAGATCTGATAATGGAGGAGAATACGTTAACAACCAATTCATCAACTTCTGCACTAAGAATGGAATTCAAATGCAACATATTGTTCCATATACTCCAGAACAAAATGGTGTAGCTGAAAGGGAGAATTGCACCTTAAAGAAAATGGCTAACTGTATGTTTCAATCTAAAGGACTTAGTCTTAATTTTTTGGCAGAAGCAATTAACTATGAAAATTACGTAGTAACTCGCACTCCTACTAAGGTTTTAAAGAATATCACTCTAGAAGAAGCATTGAGCTCAATTAAACCAGATGTAAGTCACTTTCGTGTTTTTGGAAGTGAAGCATGGGCCCATATTCTAGATGAGAAACATAAAGCTTTAGAACCTAAGAGTGAAAATGTATTTTTGTTGGATATTATGAAGATGTCAAAGGATATAGACTTATTCCACTTAAGTCCAAAAATGTTATCATTAGAAGAGATGTAAAGTTCGTTGAAAATATATCAGTCTACGAGCCTGGTTTGGCAGATGTGACACCTCTCTCTATCCCTTCTACTTCTGAAAATATTTCTTCTTCAGATGATGACAATCCCCCCCCCACCTTCTTAGGATCCTCCTTCAACTCCTCAGCTTCCAAAATGGGCCTGTGATACTCGAGATGCAGCAGGTGCTCTTGCAGGTGATCCTACAGATCAGCGACTTACACGTTCTCAATTCGATAGAGCCTCTTCTTTACTAGCTCAAGCTTCAGCAAATTATGATCCTGAAACCTTTGCAGAAGCTTCAGGCCTTCCAAGTTGGGATGCAGCTATGAATGAAGAATATCGTTCATTATTGGCAAATGATAAATGGGATCTTGTTACTCTTCCAAAGTGATGAAAACTTGTAAGATGCAAATGGGTTTACAGAACCAAACATGGACCAAATGGAAAATTTGATAAACATAAATCTCGTCTTGTTGCTAAGGGTTTTTCACAAGATGAAGGCATTGACTATACTAAAACCTTCACCCCTGTTGCCGAAATGAACTCTATCTGCCTTGTTCTTTCCCTTGCTTCCTCTTTCAAATGGGAAGTCCATCAGATGGATGTTAAATCCGCCTTCTTACATGGGGACTTGCATGAAGAAATCTATATGGAACAACCTATTAGCTTTATACAAATAGACTCCAACCTTGTATGTCATCTTAAGAAATCCCTTTATGGTCTCAAGAAAGCCCCTCGGGATTGGTATGCCAAAATGGATAATTTTCTTTTAGATACTAGCTTTTCTAGGTGTCATTCTGACAATATTGTCTACATCAAGAAAGTGGGTAAGTCTCTTATCATTCTTGTTCTTTATGTTGATGATCTTATCCTTATTGGTAGTGATCCCAACCTTATAAACCATGTGAAGTCCAGCCTTAAAAAGAAGTTTGAAATGGCATACTTAGGACACTTGCATTATTTTCTTGGTCTTCAAGTCTTGTAATCCAAGGAAGGTATTTCCCTTTCCCATTCCAAGTATGTCTGTGATCTTCTACACCACTTTCACATGGAAGAATGTAAGCCAACCCCTTCTCCCTTTTAGTCTGGAGACAAACTTTCAGTCACTTGTACTTCCCCTGAAGTTGATGCTACCTTATACTGTCAACTTGTAGGAAAACTTTTGTATCTGACCCATACTCGTCCTGACCTTCCCTTTGTTGTTGGCCTTATTTCTCGGTTTATGCAAAACCAATGTGAAAGTAATTGGAAAGTAGCTAAAAGAATACTTCATTATGTTCGAGGTACATTTCAGTTTGGGATTCATTACAGTGCAGAAGCCTCTCCTCTATTGGTTGGTTTCACTGATTCTGATTGGGTTGGTGACCCTAATGATGGGAAATCTGTTGCAGGTTATGTCTTCACTCTTGGTTATGGACCTATTACATGGGCTTGCAAGAAACAAAGTGCCATTTCTCTTTCTTCAGTAGAAGTTGAGTATCGTGGCATCGTAGAAGCTAGTAAGGAAGCCCTGTGGCTTCATTAGATCTTGTCAGAGTTTGGTTTTCAGCAGCATCATCCGACTACACTTTGGTGTGATAATCAAAGTTCCATTCAACTATGTAAAGATCTAGTCCAACATCAGCACAAAAAACAAATTGAACTAAACATGCACTTCATCAGAAAGCTCATTCATGACCATGTTCTTGAAGTGCAATATTGTTCAACCAATGATCAAGTTGCAGACATCTTTACAAAGGCTCTCTCATAGGTGAAGTTTACTAAACTTTGATTTATGGTTCGAGTTCAGGAAGTTGTCACTAAGGGGGTAATGCCTTCTTCCTTCTCCTATTGTGTTATATTTGTGCATTCTTCAATCCTATCCCAAGGTGTTCTTAAGGGGGGATGTTAGGATATTATGACACATAGGAAATAGTTATGTATAACTTGGTCTAGTGTAGAGTTAGGTAAAATGTGTTTCTTTACTATGTACATTTGTAACTTACAATCCGGCGGTCATGATATATTCTAGACATGAGGTGATCTGACGGTTCATTCTCTCCTTGGTATTACCGACACTTGATCTGTGGCTTACACCCGATTGGTCCATGATCTCTATTTAAAGAGCATGGAGGATCATTTGTAGGGTGACCATTCATAAGAAAAGCTTGTGTAAAGTTTCTTTCTTTTATTAGTAAATTGCCTAAATTGGTCCCGTTGGCACAGGCCCTGGATTGTTTCCCTCTTTGAGGGTTTTAACCATGTCAAGAATACTAGTGTATTGATTTATGATCTGTTTGTGAGTAGTGTCCTTTAGTGTTCTATCTAAGGAACTTACCCTGTAAATTCCTACAAGTCGCAAGATTAAAGTGTATCTAGCTATTATGAAAGAAGCTTTAGCAGCAGAGGTAAAGAGGAAATACATGATGCAGAGAGAAGAACGGATTAAGAGAGAAGAGAAGAGGATATTGGAGGAAGAAAAGTAGAAGAAAGAACAAGAAGAAGAGCAGAAGCAGGAAGAAGAAGAGAGTTGAAGTGCAATAGTAGAAGAAAAATTGCAGGAACAAGCTGAAGAGCAAGAACAAATCCGGAAACCAATGGAGGAGAGTGGACAAATGGAGGACACAGAGCTTGCTTAGTAGATTGAAGAGTTGATAGAGATCATAGACATGGAGGAGTAACTAGAGCCACAGAATCAAGATGTTGACCTGATGCCAAGTACACAACAGGTCATCATTCCGTCTCCACCACCTACAACAACAGAGTTAGCTCCAATTGAGGAAGAGGAAGTTTGTCCTCTTGATGATGATCTGGTCATGGACATGTACAATTTTCATATGATGAACTTCAGAAGAAGATTTTACAACTACGTAAGAAACATTTTCCTTATGAATTCACATCGCCTACATTAATTAGAGAATGGGTAATTGTGGCAGACACCAGGAAGAATCCCAATGCCATTGCCACAATCAACTTGGCCTTTGTAGGTGCAGGAAAGTCAAACAATGAGTACTTGATGACGGAGAATAAAAATACTAGCACAAAACTTGTAGGTTGTTAGGAAAGAGGTAGAACAACTTCGCACAACAGCTCAGAATGCAGCTTCCACACAGTTCCACTTGGAGAAAATGAAGGGAACGATACTTGGTGAAGTATTGACACATGGAGAGACCATACAAAATCTTTATGAGGAGCTTGTTACCATGCATAAGGCTATTGTCCACTTGCATGGTTTGCATCAGAAATGTAAAGAATTTGTCAAAAATATCAGGAATGTACAAGATGTCATCGATGTTGTAGATGAATGTTCAATGCGATACAAAGGGTGTCACTTGACTTGGGAAAGAAAACAAAGCAATAGGAAGAGATGGAGAAAGCAAGAGTGTGGATGTTGATCCAAAATAAAAAAAAACAACTCGCCTCATTCATTGGTAACATTCAAGCCTCATATGCACGGTTATACAACAGTCTGGATTTCTTGGTGAACTCACACAGGGTCCCATCAATTGGCTCACTTATTGAATCCAAACCTAGGAACCAGTTCAGGCAGGATATCAAAGGATACTTGGAGCAGCTATGACAAATCTCCACCAAGGAAGATTTGGAGCTGAACAGAAAAAGCATGTAGAAGTACATTGGTGGTCCAAGTGAACACAATGTTCTCCTACTCCAGTAGGAAGTTCAAACTGGTTCCAAATCATTGTACTCGGATGCCATGTAGGCTAGAGTCTGCTTCCAACTAGACACCATCACACAGTTTGGGGATGTCATCGCATAGTACCAAGCTTGGCACCAATACGTGACTGGAATACATCAAGTAGAAGTTGTTGAGCTTTAGTTTCCCTAAACTCAAACATGATAGTGTTTTGTATTATTAGGTTGTGTTACACAGTAATTTGTCACCGTTGGTCACCGTCCCTGTTACCCTTGTTTTCGTACATTGGAGGACACATTCCGGGACCTGTGACCAGTGACATAACCTAAAAACACTTGCATTATGTTCCCCTGAGTATGTACTTCATGTTCCCTGAAGACACCTTTTGCAAATTGTCCCTGAAAAGTGCCCTTTTTCCATTGGCGCGGGTACACAGTGTCTTACCCGCGCCAATCACTGAGATTATCAAAAGGGGGCGCGCCCATTGGCACTCTGTCCTAGAGCAACACCCGCGCCACCTAAGTTTAGTAATGATTTTTGGCCAACGCGCACCCATATGTTTTTTCCTCTCTTATCATGAAGTCCTTTGAGGGAAAAATCCATCGGATAGAGGTCGAGAGTCATCATCTATCCTTGACACCTATCCTCAGTAGCTTTTCAGGAGATAATGCCAATCCACAATAGGTGTCCTGGTACATTGAATCTTCCTCCCTTCTCCATCTATAAAAGCCTGTCCTCATGCATTAGACAAACTAGTTTTTTGCTAGAGTTTTTGTGAGTGCTGGAGTAATGCTAGAGTGATAGTAAGAGTTTTGAAGCATAGGGAGGTTATTCTGCCGGAATGCTGAGAGAGAGAAGGTCTTTTGCAAGGCATACATAGCTGCTCGCCCAGCCAAAGAATAGGTTCAACGTCAGAACCTTGGTTGTATCTTTCTCTGCCTATTACTCATTAATAGACGACTATCATTATGGTTCCACTCATGTGTCTTTATTATGATGATTGAGTTATATCTTTTCTGACTGATATATAGTTGCATCTATTGGATTTTTATGCTTGTATTTGTGTCGTTCTTTGCATGTGCAGGTGTCCGTTCACGAGGGTCGTGGGGATTTTGACCCGCGGAGCAAAGGAACAGGAGCGACGATTCTTCTACAAGTACTAGTGTTGAATCCAGGTAGGCCATCATCATTGATCTTTGATTTGCAATTAGGAACCTGCGTGTTAGCGTTGCGTGATTGTTGCTAGACCCCATTTGGGCTAGTGGGATCACCTCTGTCCGCAGAGGGGATTTACCTGTACAACAGGTTGTCTAGTTGGCTCTACCCAATTGTAATAGCCCTAGTGAAAATTTCATGTAATAAGAGTTAAAAACAATAACCACGGATGAATGGGACATTTATTCCAAGCTCAATGTTGGAAAAGGCATCCTAGAGGGTGTTCATTTGTTTGTTTATGGCTAAGGAAATTGGAAAAGGCAGTGGCTAAGGATTTGAAAAGGAAAAATGGCATTTTTGGCACATATATTTATGAAAATAATGGAAAATAGGAGAAAAGGGAGGTGAAAGGTCACAGGTTGCATGTAAGGAGGAAAATGAAGGAAAATAATGGAAAATAATGGAAAATGGAGAAAATAGAGGCCTCATTCATAAAAGGGCTTCTGAGGATTAGTTGGTAACCTTTTGTCAATTTAGCTTTGGAGCTCTTTCAATATTCTCTCTCTCTCTCATATGCTTGGACACTTAGCATTATCTTGGAGAACTTTTGCATTGGAGAAAAAAGGACAAAGAAGGCAAGAGGAAGTAAAGATCAAGTAGGGAAGGGAAGGATCAAGCAGGTACAACAGACTTCATTGCAAGTATCGACTTGCATGTGTATTTCCCTTGCTAGATTTGGCATGCATGGGATTGCATGTGTTTCTTTTCTACCATTGAATGGGTTTTTCTAGGTGTGACAGTATTTTTAGCCTAGCCTTTCCATTTCATGATAGCTTTGATGAGATGGGTTCTCTCAATCAATTTATGTGAGATGACCAAATTGGATTCGAAGCTAAGTGGGGTGGATCTCCGAATTGACAAACACATGGTGTAGTGGTCCCTGAACCGGACTGAGGATGCATGAAACCACCGGCCTAGTAACCTCTGAACCAAACTATGGGTTGCGGTAAAGCCAGATTATGTGCCTCGGTGGGCCTAGGAATCCTTCCCGGTGAATGGCGGGATATACGGTAAAGCCAAGAGGTGGATTTTCTCTATGTTGGCCTAGTGATTCCAGGATGGAATGCACAGTAAAGCTTAGAGAGTATGTATCGGTGTAGGGCCTAGTGATCCATTGATCGAACTGTGGATGCGCGGGAAATCCTGAGAGACTAGGAGGCACTCAAATTCCTCACGGTGTAGGCAAATAACTCCAGTGGCATCCACATTGATTGGAGTTTTTTATGTTTTCTATGAGTCCTACATTCATGCTTGGAATATGGCATGAGGGTGATTGGATGAAGAGAGACTTGGCTCAGCCAATCTATGGTCGGGTGGAATGTGGTAGTCCCATCTCTAGTTGATTCATTGTATTCATTAATGAGAAATTCATTTCTTTGATTTTCATGTGCAAGTGTACTGGTGTATATATGGATTTTGATGGATGATATGTTTATTGTATTTATGTTCCTATTATGTTGGTTAGATGTATAATTTGTGACAACAACTATGTATGGCTCTTAGCACGTTTTTTCTTTTATTTGAATGGATATGTTATCTATGACCTAATAAGTGATAAGATAGAAAATGACATGAAGAAACAATGTTTCATGGTGATTCTCAGATAAGTATGAGATCCCTATACTTAATTCTATTGTTTACACATGTAGATTACATGTTGACAATATGTTTGATGAAATGCCTATCATAGATAGTAGGGGTTTGGTTAAGGTCTTGATCAACTATTTACTTTTGCAACATTGTTTCGCTGTACTTTACGTGATTCTGAGCTTTCATTCCATTATGGGCAGTGGCCTGGGCTCTTGGCTTGAAAAAGTGGCTTAAATGCTAGGGTTACTGGCACAGAACTGGTAACTTTAGTCCACATTCGCTAATAGGCGGGCCTAAGAGAGCAACTTTAGGTCTGTGGGAATAACCTTTCCCGTAGCATGAGAGCGACTGTGGCCTTAGAGGTCCAGAACAATAGTGGCACCCAGGGGCAGGCTATCTCAGTGGTTGACTTGTCTCCTAAGGGTTTTGTTGATGATGTTGTATGATTGTGTGTAATGTTTGGTCGATTCCACTTCCTTAAGGTTACCTAGGAGGTTGAATCTGATCATAGTAACCTCTCGTCTCATGTTTACTCCATTTGGAATGGTTACTTGGGTGGATGTGGGAGGAGGGTGTTACACCAATTTTTTCTTATATGGGTATGAGTAATTGTAATATTCTTTTGTAAATAATTTGTAAGTGGAATTCCAAGTCTCAATATTGGAATGTGAAGAGTCGCGATGTAATGTAATGAGTCATTTTGTAAAGAAGTTGAAGAGTCATGGGGAAGTCAAAAATTCACAAAGGGGAGTTGAAGAGTCATCCCCTCTTGTTATAAATATATCCTCATAACCCATATAAAGGGATTTTGGGAACCAAGCATTTGGCTAGGCTTAGGCTTAGAATCAGGAGCTTGGGAGTTTGTGAGAGCCTTGGCTTATCCGTGGAATAGAGGGGGTATACTTCTTTGAAGGAGTAGGTGACGTTGACTTCACGTTCCACTATTGGGGCTAGTAGTCTATAAATGCTATATGTATGGTTGGAACTTTTACTTAATAAAAGCTCAAAGCCAACACATTTTCGTGCATATGTTGTAAATATAGTAGGATTATTCTTGTTATGTTTGCAATGTATGTTATTTAACTTATGTTTATGCTTATGAACTATTTCGTTTGCATTGGTACAAATCTTTTTGAATACGTGTTGTTGTTTAATTCATCATTGTTAACTTGTGAACTATTTTGCATATTAGCTTGTAATGTCATTTATGCTCGTGTGTTCCTTTCAAGTTATGTACTATTACAGGCTTCTAAGCTCACTCATTTTCCCTTTCGTGTGGTAGAACCTTCATGCATCGCACTTGAATTTCCGTAGAGTCACACACTTGTTCTCACCAAAGTCATTATACATCACCCTATGATCTATTGCATCCAAGGCACATCATTAAAACTCACTGCGTCGACAACTGGGTCGTATTCCGGATGGGACTCCTACATCAGACAGTGTGAGGTCTAATTGGAACTTCATATCGGGGAAATCCCCTAAATGTTGGTGGGTCCAGCACCGTCAACACCTACGAATATATTATACATTGATATGCAAAAAGATATGATCAAATTTGTTCTTCCAAGTAGATACGAATTATACCGTAATTAATGGCTCATCAATTAACATAGTATTTTTCTTCTACTTTTACTAGTATTTATTGAGATAAGATGAATGGACTAATGCTTCTAATAATATTCATTGTCTTACATTATGTATTCACTTATGCACATTGTAAAATGACTAAACATCATCATATTAATGATTGAAATGCACTTGATATTTGCTTTTTGTTAGGAATAAATATAGAGGAAAAATGCATTGACAAGCTCTCACAAGTACCCAAAGTAATCATATTATTTTTCTCGTGCATTTTCCTAAAGCAATCCCCATCTCACGGTTCTATTTTTTTTCTCTTTGAAATTGACCCATATTGGTGGTATGAAATAGTTTTGCATAGGATATAAACTTTGACATCGACAACGACGGTGATTTGTGGCCATAGTATCCCAACAACATTGATTATCATTATTGTTAAGTTACTATGTCCATGAATATTATCATTGTCAATATGAAATTTAAGATTGTGGAAATGTTATTATGCATCATTAGTAGTATCTTCTAAAGAGTAGAAAGAGGGAATGGGGCAAGGGTTCACATAGTAAAATTCCTCCCTTAATGTCAATTAATCAACATCCATATGTTCCTTTTATTTTTGTTGAAAAGTGTGCAACAAGAAATGTTAAATTTAGAATGTGCTAAAAATAGACCTGCTAAAAATATCATGTCTAAAAATAGCACTTCTAAAAATAGCAATTTGGCCAGTGAGGTCATTGGCCACATTGGGTGAGAGGTGAAACTACTAAAAATAGAAAGTTCTAAAAATAGCATTTCTAGGTTCCTTCCTATTTATAGCAATCCCTAGTCTATCTATAGGAAGTAAAATTAATTTTGGTCTTAACAACAGTTGGAAATATTAATTAATTAATTCAATTGAGTTAATTAGTTAAGGAAATTCGAATTTGAAGTCTTTGTGAGCATTGCACATGATTGTCCCACTGATTGAGGAATATCCTTAATTCCTCCACTGATTTGGGGAATAAGTATGAGTTCTATAATGAGAGAATTAGTTGACTTAGTTCTAACTAGTCAAGTCCAGTTAGATTATTTTAACAAGATGTTAAAATAATAAAATATAGTTTGTTAATGCTTGCATGCATGTGACAACTATTATGTTAGATAACTGAGAATTCACTCATGGATAACTGGTGCATGTCAGTTCTGTCAAAGACCCAGTTGAGATCAGATGTGGGACAATGTACTATCAGATGCTTGGATATTTCTAGTGAGTATTCCTTGCATGGAGAAGGATCTACTATAGGAGATTGGAGGACTTGTGGCCTATATATTGAGGCCTAGGTAGTCCATGATTTCATCTTCTGATTTGAAGATCATGAGGATCTTCTTATACAGAGAGAGTGGTAGGTGAGAGCTGATTTTTTGTATATGAAGGATTTCCACTTGATTGATAATACATGGTTGGGTTTTATGTGGTGCTTTCCCCTGATATATCTTGTGTTATGTTTGATTATTTCTCTTGATCAGTTATGCATGTTTCTACTTATGTTGCTCTGAATTCGATTATGCTTCCGCTTAATGTTTTGTAGAAGTAGAACAAGTATTATGCTTTAGGACATTGCATATATCGGTTTGTTCTACAGGTGAAATTTCCACAATTTTGTTCATATAAGGAAAATGAAACTGTAATAACATTTCAATTTCTTTGGCATTGGTATAGTCATATTTACTTACATTAATAAACTAAAGTTATTTATAAGAATTGCAAGTATCCAAATCATTGATTTAATGATCTTACAAGCATCGTTAAATTGATGTTTAGGGGAGAGATGAATATCATACACCTATTAACATATCAAGGATATGTAGATATATGACATTGTTTACTGAGGATGTTGATATAGAATCATTTACAAAATGAAATTAAAGTTTCAATAAACTAAAATAGGATAAATAGGATTTTTTTTTCAAAGGATTGATTTTTGTGTATAAACATTGAAACAATGCCATATACATGTCAATCCTTGACACCAAATCTATTAGTTCCATTGAGGTTAATAAACCCCATTAATGGTGTATGCTAAGTGAATTTTTGAAATAGATGATTTATAGTGGCCTCTTGTAATATTCCCAATTTTGTAATATAAATTGTGTATAACTAAGATATAGTCTAGTGAAACAGATGATATGGTGGAGGGATAATATATGTAATGTAAACATTGTATGTAATGATAATAATAAAACACATAATTGGCTATGCGATAGAGAGATGAAAAGAGTATGAGGAGAATATGACTCCATGAGAGGGAAATGAGTTTGGGTTAAGAGGTTCCCATAGGGGTCAAAGTCAAAGTCATGAGATAAAATATTAGTTGATTTTTAATTTAAAATGATTTAAATTTAGGGAAAGTAACTCTAGATTATATGAGGGTAGTTGAGAGAATTCCATGTGTCAAGTTAAAGCCATTCATATAAAAGTGAGGATTTGGTGAGTTTTTAATTCATTCTCACCTATTTGTGTTATCAATTTGTATGGTTTCCCAAGGGGGGCAACAATACCTTATAGAGACTAAGCTACATGTAGAATGCAATGAGAAGTTACCATAGAAACATCCATGGTGCCCCAACATAGATATTTTCTAAGCCAACTTATGAAAGAACCTTGTTAGAGTCAGTTAATTTGAGTGACTATAATTTTAGAGAAGGGGGATCCCCTCTTAGGTTGTGTAGGCTGAGAGGAAAAAGAGAGTTGGTGATTGGGATGGTTGGTTGAGTGAGCTAATTTTTTACAAGGGAATTTGAAAAAACCTACCTAACTTCTTTGATACCACTTTAACACAGTTAGGCATGTAGGTTGTTGACGCAGTCAGGGTGTGTTGCTAAGTCCAAACTCGATTGGTCTCATCCCCTAGGCAATAACTCCTTTTGGAACCCCACATTGGTGTTGAAACACCAAATATTATACACACACAATCACCACTCATGGCTATACTTTAGCCCTGACCCCAATTAACCTATCATTAGAGAGATTTTGAGGTCTCAAATGGGCCTTAAAACAAAAATGTACAACCAAAATCAAATTTATAAGAACCAATAGGATTCAAGATGATGATATAAACCAAGGGGATGGACCCTACTACACAAAAAATGAGAAATACCTGAAATGTGATTGCAATCAAATTTTTTCATGCATTTATCATTTTTCATGTAGTAGGTTCCATCAAAATTGTTCAACATGGGTAATCCTTGGATGAGTAATTAAATTTCACATCCAATGAGTTATCCCTCTCAAAATTTGAAAATACAAGTTGCAAAAGTAGTTTTTTCTTTTTTCCCTCTAAAATTTGATGATGGAATCTAATCTTATTTTATTATTTCCATTATTATTTTATAATATTCCTTAGGAGGCCCATTTTAGAACTCAAAATTTCTCTAATGGGCCTCACTTTGTCCCCCATGGAACTTGCTCCTTTATATGTTATATCTGACTTCTTGATGTGGGTACTAACCAACGACTACGATCACTTGGTCAAAATCATTGGCCATAGTTCATTGTAGGGGGCATCCCCTTATGACATCAATCAAGGGGGGGAGTTTTCAATTGTAATTTTTACTTGGGGTATTGCTCAACTAATTGAATGACATAAATTTGGTGGAAGAAAAGCAATGACTCTTGTTGATTGGAGGGGGGTGGATCCTTGATGTCAACAACAAGTAGGGGTCTACAATTACATTTCCGCACTTGTGGTTTCGACTCTCCTCTTTGGCTGGAGACCATGCACTTTGTATGCTAGCACCATCCACTTTTTTTCTCGTCAAGCTAGGATGATCATCAAAAGGACTTGTCACCAATTGGCTCTAATCGTTGCGTGCATCTCCTTGTGCTCAGAACTTACTTCAACAAACAATTTGGCTCTATGAAGGTCTGGATCATAATCTCGACGTCTCACACAGAGCTCTTACTAGTTCTCGATCTCTATTCTCTAAGCTTGTGCTCACATCCTTTCTACATGACTCATATTCATAAAAATACTTTTACGGATATTGAGCCAAGTCTAAAACTCTTACATTAGTATTCCAATGTAGGGGTCACACATAACCCCCAAAATTAAACAAAGGTGAGATCGACAATGGGGCCCATTAATAACACCCAATCCCATTGTTCAATTCAGTGTTGAAATTGAATTATTTCCACAACATGGAGCGATATCAAGCCAGTGAAAGCCTAGGGATATCAATCCCCATTAATGATTACATAGATAGAGTAGATTCTTAACATGTCACCTAATTCAGAAGGTAAAACCTACATTAAACAGAAGGGAAAAATACACATGGAAACTCAAGGCCAGTTCATTCTATTATTCATAATAAAATATATTCCATTGTGAACTACAAGCTCTTATGTTCCTCCTCAAGCTCCCTGAGCTCTACTCCCTCCAAGTTGTTCGAATCCTAATTGTACATACATGTATAAATCCTACTAAATAGAAAATATCTTAACCAAATAAAGATAAATAATACATTTGCCCCAAATTACCAACACCTCAAGTTGGGACTTGTCACTTTTGCAAAGGCCCATTGGCCAAAACACTAACTCAACAAAATGACCTAACCACACACATTCTTCTATAATTTAGACACATCAAATTCACATATTCTATATTTTTTAACAATTACACTTGACCCCTTTGGGTATAATAAAACATTGTTGATTAGGGGTTAATGATTTTGCACTAGACTCTCTAATTTTAAATTTTCATGACCTAGGAATGTGCCTTTGATTGTTGCATCCTCTAAGATCTTCGAATTTGTTGTTGATATCCATTAGCTTGCTTGTATGGTCATCTAGAAACTATCCTTTCCTTTCTAGGATCCCATGTTTTATATTGTTGTTACTTAGTTTGGTTGTTTCAGTTCTCCATAACTAGCCATAACTGCCTGCTTGTCACTTCTCTTTGGTGGCTTCCATACTCAAAATTCTGCAAGAATATCATGACCAACTCCTTGGTCATTATTGCTCTCACTTTCTTGATGTAATATCCTACAATAAACCTTGTCTTGTTGTGGATTTTTTCCTCCTCTTCATTGGTGTACCATTTCTTAGGTACCTTCTTCATCAACATCCTTAATTTCTCAATTTCAATGGTCAGCTTATTCTCTTGTTGGATCAGACTACTTGCACTACTTATTTGTAGCAATATATTCAAGACTTTCATGGATTTAACTACCACTTCTTCATTTACATAACCTTGTTACTTCCATTCTTCATTATTAGACATCTTGAAGATGTTTAATCACCTTGACAACCTTCTTTTTAGTTTCTTCATGACAGTCATATTTTCATCTCTTTTGCAACAATTCTTATTTTTGTCTTCAACACCTTGGTTTTTTCCTTCAGTTTCTATGGAAATCTCTTCATCCTTCAATAATATATATGTTTTCCCTTCATATTAATTCACCTACTATTGGAACTTTCTTAGTTGAATGTTCTACTCCTCAACACAAGGTGCAACTTCACTTTTTGCAGCATTCAACTCTATATTCATATGCTAAATATTTTCAATTTTATGAAATAAATTTATCTAATCTCATTTCTTCTTTTCTTGTTCTAATAATAATTTGTTCCCTTGGCCTAAGAATTGTTCTCCACTAGCGGTGTTTACATCAGGAAACTAATCAAAAAAATATTAATATGCTTTTAACATCCCAATATCCTCCTGCTCTTTGGTTGCATTCTCTATACAATCTCCTTCAACCATAGGACTGTCCAACCAAAATTTTAAATCATATTTGTATTATAACACTATAATATTTAAATGGTGTCCCTTCTCCCTTATGATATTTTCCTCCTCATATTCACTTCCTTTTATAACAATTTTCAGTAGTTGTTGTTCATCTTCAACATGTTTACGAGGATCCATATTCCCTTTTGTTGCCACAGGTTTATTTCCATTTTTTTCATTTATATATTTATCCTTGTATTTATTTCTTAGAGATATTTTTTCCTTATCTTATTCCTTTATGACAATTTTTAATGGATTTACATCATCGTAATATGCAAGACCTGCATTCACACACAACTTATGAGCTTTATAAACATAAGGCCTTCTAGTCTCTTTTTTTGCCTTCATCATCAATTTTTATTGGTGTGTATGGATCTTCTTCTAATTTCCTTTATGATACAATGTTGTCTCATCTTCTTGTATGATAGATTTTAAATTTTTTCCTCCTATCGTGCTTTGAAATAACATTCCTTCATTCCCCCTATTCAAATGACAACTACAAACGACTTTCCTTCTCTGTCATTCATGTGACTTGCAACCATACAAAAAACATCAATATTAAAACTGTGAGGCTTTCTATCCCCATTTAGTGCCTCTACAGCCACACCTTTTATCAGCAACTCCTTCTACTAGTTTGGACTCTCCATGTAGTCCATGAGACTCTCAAATAGCCGCTCCTCAACATCTTCCTTATTCTCTTCTCCAAAGAATGTTGCTTTCTCTAGTTCACATAGTGAACTTCCTACTCTCAATACTTAGTTTCTATGAGTTGAGCACTCAACAGGTGCCTCGACTTCCTTCTCAGCTTCCTAACATATAATTTCATAATAGACCTTTTGGTATCATAGGTTCACTTCCTCTCAAACCTCTTAAGCTTCCTCTATTCCTCTGGTTATTGCAATCTGCTCAGCTCTCAATGACTTAACTTGTTCTCTCCACATTTCTTAAGGATTTCCCATGTTCTCTACTCTCTTTCAACCTCATCTAGAACAAATTCTCTCTCTACAACCAATATGTTGTGAGGGTTTTTTCCCACAACTCCTTTTTCTCCTTTTGCTACCTGTAACCACCAATCTCTTTGGTTACATTAAACTAAAAAATCATAATGCCATTTTTTATTTCACCTACCAAGTCTCTCAAATAATGAGATCTTCAACTTTCTGCATTCCTTGCTTTAGAAACTCTCCTAGCTTTACTCCTTGGTTGGTATCTCTTTAATATGGCTTCAAATCCTCTAGCTTTGTTTTAAGTCTCGATGTCTCGATATCCTCCTATATTCTTTCTCAGGTTCCCTTGCCTAAAATTCTTCTAAGGCTTCTCTACCATTAACTCTCTACTATTTGTGGCCCTCAACTATCCTCGGTTCTTGAATCACCCTTCTTTTTCATGAGTACTATTTTAATCTTATTTTTTGGCTACATATATTATGAATGTTTAGTTTCTCTCAGTCTCCAAAGAGTCATTATTGAGCTCTAATACCACTCTTACACAATTAGGCATGTAGGCTACTAACGCAATCCAAGTGTGCTCCTATATCTAAAGTGGAATGGTCTACTATCATCCCTTAGGATACAACTCCCTTCGGAACCTTGTAATGGCATTAAAACCCCAAACAAAATTCATACACAATCACCACTCACTACTACACTTTAGACCCGATCCTAATTAACTGGTGGTCTTGCTCCTTCCCCCAAAAACCCTGATCCTTTCTACTTTATGTGTGTTATACACAACTTCTCAACATGGATCATGTTGTCACTACGGAAAACACCCTCCATAATTTCGCCAATACTTGAATTTTGGAGCCTACTATGGATCTTGTGATAGGTTGTTCCATAGTCACTTCTTGGTCAGTCGATGCTTTGTTAAGTCTTTGAGCTTGCTTCTAGATCGTAAGTGTCGAAGTCACTTGCTCACATATGCTCAGTCTGTAATGCATTCATTAAAGAATTTCTTCATGCAAGCTTGAACACGCATGGTACAGTGTGCTAAGGTAGTTTCTATGTAATGTTCAACCCATGTTGGTAGTTAGTGTGCACTGTCGTTAACATTTGCTCACATTGTTTGCGATCGTACTTCTATTTTGGTGAGTTTCTTCAACTGTTTCCTTTTGCGCACTTTCATCTTCGCAAGTCTCATTTTCATGCTTATGACTACCATTTTTTCTTGCGTTTGCTTTAATTAGTGTCATTTTCATGTTATCTTCATCAATGTGTTTTTTTCACCATCATTTGCATATCGCAAGTTTTGTTCGCACTTTTCTTGTCATATCACAAGTGTCGTCTTTTGCCACTTATCGTGTAAAGTGGACTTTTGGCTTGTTTCAAGGGTAAGTGTTTATGATAATGACTTTCACTTATCATGTAGACATGTTTTGCACTTGTTTCCAAAGTTTCAAGCACTATTGCACAAGTGTCATCATTGTCGTCGCAAAGTGTACCTTTAGTGTCACAACTAGGGAAACTCGTCGCAATTGAGGAAAGTTGTCGCATTGAGGGAAGTATCTTGTTCATGTATTATGAGTGATCAATGTTTTATCTTCAATTATTCTAATTATGCGATCATGCTCAATTTTTTCCCTTGTCTGCTTTGGCTCACTGATTCCACACTTATTTTAAGTTTGTGATCATGCTCAAGTTTTGTCCTTGTCCACTTTGGTTCATTGATTCCACACTTAGCTTCATCCAGAAAATTTCACTCCCAGGAAACTTGACCTGACTTAGCCTTCTTGGACTATGAATTATGTATTCTTAACCCTCAAGCCCTGACCTTACCTCTCAGAATTGTGCACTATGTAGTCATAGTGCCTAGCTTTGACCCTTGCGCTCCAAAATTGCACAATTCTTGCCTCCCAATCAGCCTTAATTGCACACTGCGCAATGTCAAGCCTCAATCTTCCAACCTGACACCTTGAGATGTGCAACTGTGCAATCCTTGAGACTTTTCTCCCTATAGAACTATGCATTGGGAAGCTTCAAGCCTCAAGCCTCAACCTTGATCCCTTGAAACCCTCAACTACACAATCTCCCAGCTTGTTCTCCTATTTGAAATACACCTTAGGCAACTTCAAGCCTCAAGCTTGACCTCCTGAGTTCCCTAACTGCACAGTCACTTAGCCTACGCCCTCATAATTGTGCACTGCATAGTCTCAAGCCTCAAACCTCCATCTTGAGCCCTTGAGTCCCTCAAATGCATAGGCCCTCTGCCCAGGCCTCCTCAACTACACATTGCATAGTCTCAAGGCTCAAGCCTCCATCCTAAGTCCTTGACTCCCTCAATTGCATGATCCTCTAACCCTGACCATCCTGAACTGCGCATTGTGCAGTCTCAAGCCTCAATCCTAGACTTTGGCCTCTGGAGATACACAATCCTTGAGTGAGTCACTCAATTAGTCACTAGTTCCAACCTTAACAAGTTATTTCATGAAGCATCTTAGGCCAGGGGTTTATTGGACTGATGTCATCTTGTCATGAGTGTTTTGCAATCACAGGTATTCCATTATATCATGATAGGATGATGATGAAGGAGATGGACAAGGATCCCATTCTAGAAGATACCCTTGTAGTTGCAAAGACAAGTTGATCCATTGAGTGAAGACAAGGGACGTCGGTTTGCAATAGCAGCTAAAGACCAAGACCACATTGGAGACTATATGTTCTATTCATGAGGTGGAGGAAGAAGAAGAGTGTGTTCCATATTTCAAGAAGACAGAACAGAAGAAGCAACAAAGAGTGACTTGACACTGCCATTTCATCATGTAGTCCATGTCACCAGTTTAATGTTATTTCATGTCATCAATCATCGTCTACCACATAATTTTATGGAATATGTAATTCAACATTGCAAAATATATTATAAAAGTGGAAGTCCAACAGTCATCCATGTAATGTGAAAAGTCATGCAGGAACTCAAAGAGCCATGGAGAAGTCAAACAGTCATGAGGGTACTCCAAGAGTCACAAGGGAGATGCATGGTCACCTCATTTATTATATATACACCCTCATTGTACAAGAAAATGACTTTTCACCTTGGCTTCTCCAATAAGGCATAAGAGAGACAAAGTCGATACTTTTGGAGAGAAAGTCATGGATCCAATGCTCCACTATTGGAACTAGTGATGTTCGTTGTATACATATGTCTTGGGACTTTTACTTAATACTTGAAGATTGATGACCATCACATTTTCATGCATGGATTGTGAATATTTGTAAGATTGTTAGGTGAATTTTTATGATTCATGTTTTCTTCCACCTGTACTAAATTAGTTGAACTATTTCAGTTATTTTAATGCTTATCTTATTGAAAATGTGTTGTAATGGTTGTAACAATTGCCACATCTATGTGGACTATTCTTCTTGATGTTAGTGATTCTCTTTTCATTTTTGTACGCCTTTACTAGGGTCGTACTATTATCTGTCTCTTAAGAGGCTCACTTCTCCTCCCTTTATAGTAGAAGAACCTTAATACACCTGTAGCCGAACATTCACCAGGCACACTTACTTGTTTTTCGCAAAGGTAAGTACACGCTTCTCTATCTTGTTGGCAACTAAATCCAAGGAAAATATATAAGAATATATGGTTGTCGGGTTGATACTTTGGATGGGGCACCTATTCCAAATGGTGTGAGGTATAATTGGGAATTCACATCGGGTAGAACCCCTCGATTGACGGATTTCTATCATTGTCAACAAATGGCACTAGAATGAGGGCCAAACAACAAGTTGTGCCAGTTGAGTCTATTTTGAATCTCTTATCTTAAATGTCTCATCCTAAAATCATATTCTCACGGTGTTTTTCTAACCTATCCCCTGGTAAACATTTAATCCCCGATGAGCCTCTTTATCACTTGTCCCAATTGAAGTTTGATGGTAAGGATGGGGCATCCATAACTGAGCACATTTTTAATTTTCTTAAATTTTGTGAGTATTACAAAATTAATGATGAAGAGGCTTTCATCCTTATCCTTCAAAGTATTGTTAATCGATGGTTTCATACCTTACCATCTTCCTCCATCCATTCTTTTCATTATTTCCTCTGGGATCTTTATCAAGCCTTCGATCCGTATGATTGTTGAGATGTTCTTAAAATAATTAATCAGTTAATAATGAAGCCTAATGAATCAGTTGAGGATTTCTCTTATTGATTCCTTCACCTTTGTTGTGAATTTCCTGAAAAATATACAGATTGGGATTTCTTTAAGCACAAGTTTAAGCATTTGGTTCACATCTCTTTACGCGGTGAATTTGAACCTCCTGGTGTTTCTACTTCCCTAGATCTTGTAAACCATGAGACACCCCTAATATCAGAGGAGGAATCTGCTATTCCTTTTATTCCTTGTCCTCCTCCTTTTCTAGTTTCGATGAGGGTGTCTCCGTGTGATGATAATAAATTTGGGAAATCTGCACATAAAATTCCTAATCCATCTTCTTATCCTCCTTTTGATTTTCATGATTTAAATTCAATAGAGGAAATCTTGAAATGGCTCATGAAGCCTATGGGAAAAATGATTACTTTCATTCCTCAATACGACATTGACACTCTTAACATCAATCTTGAATCAGGTTCCATTAAAAGTGTTCTTAAAGGGACAACTATCATCCTCTATCATCTACATGTCATGACTCTATGTATCATGATCTGATTGATCAATCTTCTCCATCAACTAGCTCTTCATGCTCTCTTGATTCAAATTGTGATCAGATATAAGGCAGTCACATTACACTAGTAGAGGCGAAGGAAATTGGAGATACTTTTTATATATCTTCCCTTTTTCAAATTCGCCCATGTCAAGATGATGGTGATTCCCCATTCTTTGTTGATATTGAATCTGGTAATCTTGGTAGTCAATCAAATGTGATCCTTTTTCATAATCAATCTCAAACCTTGGGAAACAATCATTCTAATGAGGATGAATCTGCTGATATATATGATGATGGATTCCAAAGTGCACCAAATAATCTTCCTGTCTCTCAAGAAGATATTAATTTGGAATATTTAGATCTAGAATATGATTTGGTCAAAGGAGATGTTCTTATCGAAACTTCCTCTTCATCTCATTATCCCTTATGCCCTATTGTTTTTTATGCATCTACTTGCAATGGAGACACTCCATGCTCTTCAATATCTTCATCCGATGAGTTAACTTCTCAATTAGCAAAAGGTGGTGAGGATATCCATAATGAAAGAGAAAACAATCAAATCATTGAGTATCCTTTCCATCCCTCATCATCTCTTGTTTTCCAAAAAGATAATTCTTCAAATCACCTTGCTCAAGAAATTTCCTCGATTCATTCATCTGCATATTTGCGATCATAAGAATATTTCGACTTGAGTAATCTGGTTGTTGAAGTTGTAAAATCTGATCAAATTAGTGATAGAGATGGTTGTCATCTGGTTAGTAGTGGTATTATTAAAATCAGTGGTAGTAGTTATCCTCACAATTTGAACGATCTGGTGGTCCATTCATCCTTGACATAAGAAACAGGAATTCCTTTTGTGAAGATACTGGTATCCATACCTGGGTTTTTCAAAATTTGTTTCCACTGTTGTCCTTGAACTAATCGGTTCTTGAACCATCTTTCTCCAGTCTGTGGGAGTGATGTGGCTTGAGCTATGCTGGCCTCCGTGACTGTGAACTTTAAATCTCCCACTTCTACCTGATTATCTTTATCTCTGAACGACCGTGCAAAGGCCTTGGTGACTTCTTTGTGGTACCCTCTGAATTTTTGAATGCATTGTAGCCAGTTGGCTTTTTGCAATGCCTCTTTCACCTGAGGATAACCTTCTAGGAATTTTGAACCCTCTGGTTCTGCCCTTAATAGTTTTCCCATTGGCTCTATGGCTTGTCCCAACACGGTTTCAACAGTGGCTTTTAACTAAAATTCACGGCTCTGGTTTCAACAGTAAACCCAGAAAATTCACGGCTCTGGTTTCAACAGTAAACCCAGAAAATTCACGGCTCTGGTTTCAGAACACGTAGAAAGGAAGGTGATACGGCTTTAGCAATGGCCTTCACAGAAGATTCACGGTGGACTTGCGGCCTTACAGAAGATTACGGTTCTTCAACTAGCAGGTAGAACAGAGTATGGTTAATGAAGGCAATCGTAGTGAGCACAGCATGGATGAAATGAGCGTAGGAATGGAGACAGAATGTGTGAAATGGTATGAATGCAGGGGTAGTAACGGCTATGAATAGAAACGGCTAGGTCCTTGAGTTCCGGCATATGTTTCCATTTGGCTGCGGGATCATGCCACCGAGAGACGTAGTACAGTCGGTTACGTCACTTCAGTACGACATTCTTAATGAAAGAAGTGGCTACAAGTGGAGTTAGAAATCGTGATGATCAAGGACTGTTAGATTTAGGGAATACGTGGGTGTATGGTTTCATGATAGGGGGAATTGGCAATCATTACACTTAGTGACAAAAAACATAACCTAGGAAACTTTACAGAATGAGATAACTGTAAGTTTGAGATTTTAGATCATACCTTAGGCCCACGCTTGAATTACCTTTTAATTTCTTTCCACTAACCTTGCATTGCTTGCTTGTTGTTTCATGACTTTTCCATTTATTGTTGATGACTTCTGAACTGTGAAGAGAATTTAAACAGAGACTGTGTTTTTTTTTCTTTGTGCAGGTGCAGAGGGCTGCGGAATAGCTGAATGTCTGCAGAATTGCTAAACAGCTGCGGAAACTATCATCATGGTAACCCTTGGCTGCACAAAACACTTTTAGCAAAAAAAAAAAAAATGACTTTATTGATGGAATGGAATGTAGTGAGTGGATATATGGATGGAAGAAGTGAATGAAGTGAAGTGAGAATGAATGAATGAGATGAAAGATGGAATAGTAGTGATGATGAGGATGAGGAGAAATAAGGAGAGAAAGAGAAAACATGAGGTGTCAGGTGACCCTGATTTTCACCTCAGGTTTTCTGCATGAGACTGCCAATCAGAGATTGGTTTTCAGGCTCATACATTTATTTTTATTTTTTTTTCTTTTTTTTTTTCAAAAACCAAAGTTTAGGCTGATGGAGGAGAAGAATCCTTCTCCACCAACCTGATTGCAGAATCTTCTTTAAACAACTTGACAAACTCTTCTTTTGAGCATGGCTTTTGGTAGATTTTCAAGCGATGGCCATTCACAATAAGAGGAGTATGAAATTCATCAATAGTTTTTACTCGAACTGCTCCATTGCTAAAGACTTCATCAATCTCATATGGTCCAAGCCAATGAGTTTGAAATTTTCCTTTGAAGTCTTTGAACTTTGAATCAAACAATAGAGCCAATCTCCTTTCTGAAACTTTCTTTCTTTGATATGACGATCATGCCATTTAGATCTTTGGTGCTGAACTAGATCGGTCCTTAGAATTGCATCTTGTCTTATTTCATCTAGCTCATTTAGCTGGTCCATTCTGTGTCTTTGGGCTTTTGAGAGGCTCATTCCCAATTGGACTGCCATCTTGAAGGTCTTGATTTGGAACTCAATGGGGAGCAGGACTTTCTTCCCATAAACAAGTTCATAGGGAGAATGTCCTGTTGTGTTCTTCCATGTAGTTCTATAGGCCCATAAGGCTTCAGGAATCCTTTCCGCCCAATCTCTTCTATGAAGATGAACAGTCTTGGTGATAATGCCTTCAAGAGCTTTATTGGTAGATTCCACTTGGCCATTGGATTTCGGATGGTATGGAGTAGATGTTCTGTGCTTGATCTTGTATTCCTCCATCAGCTTCTCCATCAATTTAGATGTAAACTGGCTGCCCTGATCTATCACAATTTCCCTTGGGACACCAAAACGAGTGAAAATATCCTCAAAAAGAAATTGAACCACTGAATTTTCAGTAGCAGAAGACAATGCTTTCGCTTCTACCCACTTAGTAACATAATCAGTACAAACCAGTATATACTTCTTTTGCTTTGATGGTGGATTGATTGGTCCAACAAAATCTAGAGCCCATTTCTCAAAGGGTTCGATGCATACCTGAGGCTGTAAAGGCATTTCATTTGAAGGAGTTGGTTTCCCAACTCTTTTACAGTTGTCACACCTTCTAACATACTGCTTTGCATCTTTAAAGAGAGAAGGCCAATAATATCCTAGAGAAAGGATTTTATAGGCTGTCCTCTTGTCAGCAAAGTGTCCGCCGCATGGTTCATCATGACATGCCTTAAGGATGTCAGGCATCTCATCTTCCTGAACACACCTTCTGATTATACAATCTGGCCCTGTTTTGAACAATTCATTAGAAATCCAAGAATAATGCGCACTCTCCTGAATGATTTTCTTTTTTTCATTAGGAAACAAATGTAGAGGAAGTTTCCCTGTGACAAGATAGTTAGCCATATCTGCATACCAAGGAGTCTTGGTAGTTACTGCAAACAGGTATTCATCTGGAAATTTATCTTCTACTGGAGAGTCTTCATTAGTGTTTTGGATTCTTGACAAGAAATCAGCTACTGTGTTTTGTTTTCCAGGTCTATCTAACACAGTAATGTTGAATTCTTGTAAAAGTAACAACCATCTTGTAACTCTACCATTAGTGACAGGTTTTTTCATTAAATATCTTATGGCAGAGTGATCAGTATGGACAAAGGTTTCATAGCCGGTTATGTAGTGTCTAAATTTATTGATCGCATGTACCAAAGCTAAGAACTCTTTTTCTGTAACAGTATAATTTAACTCGGTGGGAGTCAAATTTTTACTTGTGTAATAAATGGCATAAGGGATCAAATCTTTTTGTCCCAAAACAGCTCCTAGAGCTGTATCTGAAGCATCAGTATAAATTTGGAAAGGGAGTTTCCAATTTGGTCCCCTTAAGATGGGTGCTTCAGATATTCTATTTTTTAAAGTTTCAAAAGCAGATTGACACTCAGGATCCCATTTGAACTCATAGTCCTTAGTAAGCAATTTGAAAAGAGGAGATGCTATCTTGGTGAAGTTTTCAATAAACCTCCTGTAATATCCAGTAAACCCAAGAAAACTCCTAACATCCCTTTGGCAATTTGGAATGGGTAACTTAGAGATGACCTCAACTTTAGATCTATCAACCTTAATTCCATCTCCTGAAATATGATGTCCTAAAACAATCCCTTCAGTAAACATCATAAAACACTTTTCATGACTTAAAGAAAGATTTGTTTCCTTACATCTTACTAGTACTTTTCCAAATTTTCCAAAGCTTCTTCAAATGTATTACCATAAACTGTGAAATCTTCCATGTATACCTCTACACAATCATGAATTAAATCTGAAAAGATCCCTAGTACAGCCCTTTGAAATGTAGCGGGTGCATTGCACAATCCGAAAGGGAGTACTCGGTAGGCAAAAGTTCCCCAAGGACAAGTAAATGTGGTTTTGTCTTGATCTTCAGGTGCTACCTGAATTTGATTATACCCACTAAAACCATCCAAGAATGAGAAGTACTTCTTACCTGCTAAAGTATCTAGTACCTGATCAATAAAAGGTAGAGGGAAATGATCCTTTAAGGTTGCCTTGTTCAATTCTCGATAATCAATGCAAACTCTCCATTTACCATTCTTTTTTGGCACTATAACCAAGGGAGAAACCCACTGGCTATCTGAAATAGGGTAAATGAAGTTTACTTTGAGCAATTTCTGAAGTTCTTCTTTCACGATTTCCCTAAGATTTGGATTCATCCTCTTTTGTGGTTGCCTAATAGGTCTGCTGTTTTCTTCGATATAGATATGATGAATACAGGTCTTAGGATTGATTCCTTTCATATCAGTGTATTCCCATGCAAAGGCAGTGGAATGTTTTTGCAACAGTTTAGTTAATTCTTCCTGTTGTAGTCTTCCTAAGTTTTTATTAATGTTTAATGTTTTTCCTGGGAATATTTCAATTGTAGAATTACCAAACTCTTCCATTGAGAAGAGAGACATTTGTCTAGAGGAGAGATATTCAATGTCTGCACCTAACTGAAATTGTGTAGAGTCATATTCTAAAGGTGCTTCAAAATTTTCTAATGTATTTAGAATTTGACTATCCTCACTAATTTCAGAGATGGTTAGAACAGGTTGAATAGTATCATCATCATCAACCCACTCATCTTCTCCTATTTCTGTTATTGCCTTTGCTGGAGGATACAAGTTGAATTTCTTGGTAGAATTACCATCTGATATATACATGTCCCCAGACCTACAACTGATGAAGGCATCATCTGTTGCTAGCCAAGGTCTTCCTAAGATAAGAGGATGTCCTCCTAGATTGTTCTTGGGAGTTAAAATCATAAAATCAACTAGATATTCCCAAGAATCTAGAGAGACTGGAATGTCTTCCAATACACCATCAGGTTTAATGATTGATCGATTTGCAAGTTGCAGCAAAGTAGGT